>JAHWXV010694480.1:0-10518 GCA_024586415.1 Phrixothrix hirtus | reverse complement strand
ATATATATATATATATATATATATATATATATATATATATATATATATATATTGAGCGGGAAAAGGGCTAGACTTATGAATGTATCAAATTTCATTTTTTAAAGTGAACAATCTGGTAAGAGTCTTATGTTCATTCATATGATAGTAGTAAGCAGTGGTTTAAATGGCATATCTTATTTTTTGTTAGTCAAGAAGACTTATGTCACATAGTCCCTTTTGACTGTTGTATTGATATTGGTAAATATGATTTAAGAATATATAAGTTCAAACTAACATCACATTGTAGTGACTTAATCGCTTTTGGATATCACAATAAGGTAGGTATTATAGTAAGATTATGTTATTAGTTGTATTCTATCGTTTTGATAAATAGTATTCGTGTGTAATATAATAACACGCGATTCATAAAATGCCTAATCGAACCAAAAAGATTCTGGCTATGTTGACCAATCTTTCAGTTAGTGTAAGATAGCCTAATATTGAAACGAAAGTATTAATAATGCAGATATTGAAGTAACTGAAAAACTAGGTAGTACAACGCTTACCAATAGAGTTCAAAAAGAAATTGTATTCAATGTACCAAAAATATTTTCTAGAAAACGAAGAAGGGGAAGGACTCAGAAAAGATAAACTAGACAACAGTACGTCACATCAAAGGGAAAAGTTGTAAGAAAGCGGGTTCTAAAGAATTTGGGGCATTGTAGAGTGAAATATAAAGAGTGGCTTAAACCAGAATTAAGAAGAGCCGTTTTTGAAGAGTACTATAGACAAGGAATTCATTTAAAACGTGTAATTTGCATATCAAAATTAGTTCCATCTACCGGTATCAGACAACACAGAGTTCGGCACGAAAATTCAAAGGAAGTAAGAAATGTCAACCACAGCCATTCATTTGAGATTGAACAACAATAACGCATAGTTTGTAAAAACCGTTTTAAAATAACGTTGGATGAAACTGGTAAATTTATAAAAGTATGTGTAAAGAACAGGCATAATACACGATCATATAGGAGATAGTGATCCACTTAACAAAATAAAAGATCCACAGAGAGAAAATTTTATTGCTTACATTAACTTTTTTCCAAAGTATGAAAGCCATTATTCGCGCCAAGTGAACGACAAGTTATATTTTCCCTCGGATTTGAACCTTTTGAAGATGTCCAACCTTTATCGTGAATCATGTACAAATCCTGTAAGCAGAAAAATATACCAAGGAGAGTTTCACAAACTTATATTGGCTTTTAAAAAACCGAAAACTAAGTTTTGCCATAAATGTGAAGTTTTGCACATGAAATTCCAAATTTGTAAAAATGAAGAAGGGAAAGCTCTTTTCAAAATTAGTCAAGAGCAATATCATAAAGAAGCAGATGCTGCATATCAATGTAAAAAAGAAGATAAGAATAGAGCTAAATTAAATATTTCAAAAGCGTATTTCACTTTCAAACATAGGTTTCATTCTACAAAAGAAAGTACTGGACGTATAATCTTACAATCCATAATTGTGCTTCCGGTACGGCATCCTGTTATCTGTGGCATGAGTCTTTGGCTCTGAGCGAAGCAAATGAGGTCGATTCTTGTTTATATAAAGGGTTAATGTTGTTTTCAGATAATATAAAGGATATAACATTGTACTCTGACACTTGTGTAGGCCAGAACAAGAACTTTATTGTCGTTACCAAGTTCTTAATTGTAATTCAAATGAAACAATCATTGGAAACAATAGATCACAGGTTCATGACGTCTTGCCATTCTCATATGGAATGTGATTCTGATCATTCTCAAATTAAGAAACAAAAGAAGAGTACAGGAATGCAAATATCTCAACCACATGATTGGGCCACTCTTATTCGATTCACCAGTAAAACCAAATACCTATATAATTTAAGGACTTTTATCGTAATTTGCCTATAAAAAAAAGCGCTGATGCTGATCCTGACTTAGACGATTACCATTATGTATCGTATTTTTATTGTGTTTATTTTGTATAAAAACAGTTGTTATTTTTGTAATTTGTTTTCAATGGAAATTATCCATATTCTTACTTTTATAGTTTCTTTTATGTTAAAATATATTTGAACTATTAGATTTAGGTCTAATGACTGTGAATTAAAAAGACTTAAGTCATGCAAAAAAGGCTAAATTGTTATAATTAAACATATTATGAATACAGTGCTTTTCTATTGCAACTAATACTAAATTATTCGGTAATTAAAAATTTAATATTTAAAATCATAATTTTTCATATCATTTTATAACTACCAAAATTAATCTGTCACTTCATCAATTTTTGACTTAAACTCCCTTTCCCGCCAACTATAGCTATATATATATATATACTCTTTTTATTTTTACCACTATGTGGAATTTATTTCATTAAAATAAGGAACCGGAAATTATTTATTTTTTAACGTTTCAGGGATAAATTGTCCCATTCAACAGAGCAAAAATGGTGAAAATATAAAAAATTGTTTTTGAAAAAGAAAAATAAGTATTAGAAAAGCTTTAACATTAATGAAGTTTAAATGACATAGTGGTAAAAATAAAAAGAGAAAATAACATTTACAAGAAGCTTACAACAATTAAAATATATATATAGATGATTTTGTATACGTTAAATGATAATGTAATATGAAAAGTGAATCCAAATGTAGTTAGAATAAAATATAAGACAAAAGTGGATTCAGTTCATTATTCGAAATTAATTTGTTTACTCTCCTTTATTTACTTTTAAATAATTACGTAATACGCATCCAACTAATTAATCAATATCAGTGTTAACAATGATATATTTAAAACTTTTGGAAGGCTTCTTGTTGCTTTGCTTAACTTTGTTTAACTACAACTGTTTGCTGTGATTGCGTTAGTTTTCCTATCTGGTTTTCATGTGAAAACTTTCAGTACAAAAAGTATATATTCTATTGTATTCCCGTTAGAAATGCGCCATGTTCATATTTAATAATTGCTATTGTTTTGATGCTTTAAGCCTAGATTAATGTTGTTTGCTGGAAGCTAACTGCGTTTTTTGAAAAAATATACAAAAAGTCGCATGATTATATAAAGTCGGGTGCATTTGAATTTTATAGATAATATTCGTTTCTTAGAAGAATAAAGAATGTTACAATGGTTTATTTAAATTTTTGTATTTGAAAGTTAACAATTGAAAGTACATCATATATTTTAGTAGATAATTTTCTAACAAACTATGAAGGTTAAATTATATTATAAATACCTTTGTATCAAAGTAGAACGAGGTTATATATTGAAATTGATCCAGTCTATTATTAAATGAATCTGTACGAAATTCCATTATTTAGCTAAAATTATCTATTGTTTTATATTATATTTGGGTTCACTTTTATTTATATTAACAGAAAAACTCCCTATGCATATTTCCAAAGTTTAACATAATTTTTTCTTACTTTCATATAGGTAATTAAAAATCTATTGTTGGAAGGAAATATGAACTTTTCTTTATGTCTTGATTGCATTTACAAATGAACATCCACATAGAGCGCGTACTTCCCAAATTGTTAATTAAATACTAAAGTATTACGTCGTATGATAAAGCTTTGTAACTGTGGCGCAATGACCACAACAAATGAAGCAATGACGGCAACAAGAATTGCTGTATCTCGAAACCTCAACCTCCACAAAAACAAATACATAAGTTAAATGCTATTTTTTTAAATTGTATAATACCCTGAAGTATACTGTATGATGCCGAAAAAGTATTAGTCAGTATCAGTATAAAGGATTCAAAATCAATGCGACCTTCTGATAGCTTATAAAAAAGATTCTCCAACTCCTACATTAATTGACGTTCAAACTACCTTACAGAATTATCATAGAAATCTTGATTCCTAAACTCATTCTAACGTTTCCATCGAACTTTTATTTGATCATCGCGAGCCCACAAATAAATTCTAGTTTCACTAGAAAATAGGATTTCCATGGTTCACCTTATTTCATATCTGCATTGCACCACATACCTAAGTCTAGTAGTTCTATCACAAAGCAAAGAAATTCAAAAACGAGCGCTTTCTTCAATAAATTTATCTTATCGCTATTTCATGACCTGTTTCTTCTAAAACAACTTTGTATCTGAAGATATGTGACGAGTTCTTAAAATCAGAAGTTGAAGTTAACAAGCTACGTATGCATTTGCTTTTCGATAATGTTGTAAGCATTTTCTGTCTGTAGGCTTCAATATCTGCTAATTATAAACACATTTGTTCCATATTTCTCGAAATAAAAAACCAGCTTTGTAGCAACTAATTATACATCCTTGTTCAAAGTCATTCATGTACTACACACGATATCTTCACTATGTGCTTTATCTCATAATTTTTACCGCGATCTACTGCTTGGCTGATAGTTTGTTTCTGTGGCAGAGATTTTAGTATACGGGAAAATTCCATTTCCCCTGATTGCTTTAACTACTGAAGTCTTGAATTTAGTTTGATCTGTAGGTTTTACAGCCTCTTATAGGGCTGTTTAACATTCCGGACTTCAGATTTTAATTTTAAAGAATTAAAATTAGAATTTGAAGTTGATGTTCAATTCCTTTATTATCAGATTTCTTTGTCGTTTCAATCTTTCGACCAGAAAGAAAAATTGTTTTAATATTATTTTCTTTGTTGGTGGAAATAAATACCAAATATAAACAAAAGTGTTTATAGCTTTATTTGACATATAATGGCAAAGAAATTTGTAAATAACAGAATATAATACCTATCTCTGCTATTTACAACATACAATGTGACCCATTTAAAAGCGGAACACCCTTATAAAATCTGTAATTTTCATGCGATTTTGATAAACTTTTTTTTGAATAATAGAGCGTTAAAAACTCTATCTGGAAGAACTAATGTTGTATTTTTAGAAGAAAAAATCACGGCCTACTTAGTGTCATTTGCAGTTTGAAAATTCAAAAAGTAATATTAGCCATTTTTTTACAAAAAATCTGACAATGTCACTAGATTTGGCATCCCTAAA
The DNA here is from genome assembly GCA_024586415.1 of Phrixothrix hirtus. Lineage (NCBI taxonomy): Eukaryota > Metazoa > Arthropoda > Insecta > Coleoptera > Phengodidae > Phrixothrix > Phrixothrix hirtus. The sequence goes on along the minus strand of JAHWXV010694480.1, from coordinate 5,523 downwards.
ATTTCATAAAAAAATATTTAATATTAGTAATTTTGTAATAATTTTTTGTTAAATAGTGTTTTCCTAAATTTTAATCTTAATCAGGTTGTCGTGGAAATACTCATCTATCAAAATGTGTTTAAAAAGTGTTTTGTCAAATTGATAGTGGAAATGGTATGCCTTAATTTAAGTTTTAGCAGTTATTATGGCATTAAGTATAGCAGAAAAAATTGAAATTGTACGTCTTATTGGTGATAACTTTCGGTGCCGAAGAATTTAATTATAGACATCCTGATAGATTACGGCTAGTAAGTTGTGGTACCGTCAGCCGAATTAATCAAATATTCAATGAAACTGGTAGGGTATCTAAAAATATTATCAAGAATAGAAATAATGTTGGGCACCAGATAGCAAACAGTGAACAAATTAGAATACTTTCAACATAATCCTCAGTCAAGTGTTAGAATGGCCAGTTTAGTCCTCAATATACCCAGGAAAAATATCAGAAGATGTTTGGCAAAAAATAAAATTAAGCCTTTTAAACCAAAAATTTTGCATACTTTGGAGCAGGAAGATGAATGGAAAAGAATGGAATTTTATTTGTGGGCGGAGGATGAATACAAAACGGATCATAACATTTTCAAACAAGTAATGTTTACAGATGAAGCCACGTTTACCACAAATGGGGTGTAGTATCCTCGCAAAATTCTTAATTTTGGTCTCGTGACAACCCTGAGTGGGCAATTAATGCGAAACGACAATATTCCCATAAAATTAATGTGCGGTATGGGATACTCCATGATCGGCTAATAGGACCATTTTTCTTTGAGGGGTAATTTAAATGGACATGTGTTCCTAGAATATCTCCAAAATGAATTTTATGATGCGCTTCATGAATTACCACTTCAATATCGTCCAAATTTAAAATTGCAGTTAGATTGATCCCCTGTGCACAACGCTGTAGTAGTGAGGGACTGGTTGAATCAAAATTTTAGAAAACGCTGGATAGAGCGAAACAGTCCTCTCTTTAAGTGGTCGCCAAGGTCCCCTGAGTTAACACCACTCGACTTTTTCTTTGGGGTGTCTTAAAAGAGAAAGTGTATAAAATAAGGCTGCAGTCAGTACAGGAACTACGTGACGGAATAAGTGCTGCCAGTGAGACTATTTCTCCCAGATAATTACGAAACGTAACAAGAAAAATAAAACAGAACATCGAAAGGTGCATTGCAGCATAGAGCGGCATAGTGGAAGCTGTAAGATAGCACTGACTGACATTTGTTTCTTTTTATTTTATCTTCACTTTTGAAATGTTGAAATAATTTTGTTAAAGGTTTTCTAAAATAAAACATCTTATTGTTTGTTGAATTTCCTTTTCTTTTTTGAATTATTTAGTCAAGTAAAATCCTTAAAAATTTACTTTTTAATTTTACCAGAAATTACGATAAAAATTAAAATATAGGAAAACGGTATTTAACAGAAAATTATTACAAAATTACTAATATTAAATATTTTTTTATAAAATTTGCTATAATAATATTTTAAAGGATGCCGAATCTAGTGACATTGTCAGATTTTTTGTAAAAAATCGCTAATACTACTTTTTGGATTTTCAAACTACAAATGGCATTAAGTATGCCGTGGTTATTTCTTCTAAAATACGACATTCATTCCCTCAGATAGAGTTTTTAACGCCCTATCATTCAAAAAAAGATTATTAAAATCGCATGAAAAGTTACAGATTTTATAAGGGTGTCCCGCTTTTAAATGGGCCACATTGTATAACACACACAACGTAGTATGCTCAAATTAACATAACAAATTAAAAATCGTTTAAAATTAAAATATAAGATGAACTAAAAGAAACCACCGGCACTCTCTTAACCAGCATCCCACAAAAAGCTTTTTGGTGGCCCGACCTTGACTTTCACAAGGAAGGTATCTCTCTTCAATTGTAACGAAATTTCGATATGTAGAAAAATAAAATCTAAGGGCTTCAATTTGAATTTAAGAGGTAAAAATGACTCCCAAAGTCCGACCTGTATGTGTCATTTTGGCAGTTTCGCATTGTAGGAAACTTAAATGCTAAAGTATCGACCTCCAGGATCAATAAAGCTTAATTTTTTAAAATTGGCAACTTTAATTGAAAAAGATGTGTTGTGTATAATATTAAAATAAGATTGAAATGTTTTTGAAATTTCACGAGAAATGCTTTTATAGAAACCTTCCAACCTTTAACCCGAGTAGAACATTTTACCATGTTTGAGTAATTTATTTTGTGTACGAGGAGTGTGCAATATATTTTGCCTCCTGGTGAATAACTTATTTATTAATTGATGAGAATGAAAGATATTGCAATGGAAACAAAGGTTGAAATGTCCTCCTTCCGATGGTTAATTCATTTTTGATATAGCCCCCATCCGCACCGATGCGCTTCCTTCATCGATACAGTAGTGTTTGCATGCCTCCTTAGAATAATGAAGCGTGCTGCTGACGTCACCAACAACACACTGTATTTGTTACCTATTTGTGAGACGCAACGCGTGTGCCTTTCAGATGTTGTTTCAGCTTTTGGGACAGCTAAAACTCAGGCAAAACATCCCGGTAGTGCAGCTCCTTCATCATGGCTTTTGTCTTCCTACTTATGCAAGTATGCTGAATTATCGTATCTTTTGGGGACGAACTCTATGCAGACGTGTAGCGTTCTGAATTTATAGTTGCGTCACTTTCCAGAAATTCGATCAGAATCACACGATCACGGTCCAAAATATGATGACCAATACTTTTCCAGCTGATGGATGCTGTGTCTTAAACTTCTTGAGACGATCGGAGGTCGTATACCTTGTAAGCGCGTCTTAAATTTAGTACAAACATAATAATAAATTAATTAGAGACACCCTAATATCAGAATGTTTTCTTAGAATTGCGAACATATTTGAAAATACTTAGGCGATATTTTAATAATAATAACATAAACTTAAATATTCGAAACTATAATTAATTCAAATAAAAATAACGATTTAATCTCTTTCCTGTTTAAAATCAAAAATAATGAAATTATAATGTTTTTTAGTTACTAAGTCATGAAAATGTCTTGGATACACTGTTATCTATGTCTTATCGGTTCTATTAACTCCGTTAATAAAGAGTTTGTGTAGAACTTAGTTAATCGTTTTTTCATGTGTTCTTCCCAAAATAAGTCTTCTGTAAAAAAAAAGATTAGCATTAGTTAGCTTGTGTTTTCGTAACAAGGTGCGAAAGAACTCTCAAGTCATGTTAGAGGGCAAAATGATAATTAAAACAGTAATCAATGACAGTTACATTTGACATTTGACTTTCCGGTTATCGAAGCGTATTAATTTTCAGTTTTGTGTGTTTATTAATTTAATTATATTGATTTTAAGTTGAACATCGTGTTTATGTAATAATAAATAAATTAGCTAATATCGATATAAACAATTTCCTGGACAACTCCTGAATAAAAATATTCATTAGTTGCTGAATTCTTCCATGAAAACTTTTTGACATTTACTACATTTTTTCAGAAAAACCGTTTGATTTTGGATTATTGTTATATACGACTTTTTTGTTTCTATTGATGTCTTCTATCACCTGTTACAAGTACGCACACTATTTTTTTTACACCCTATATAGTATAACAGAATATTTTAATAGTTTTACCTTTCAATTGTTTCTATGTGCAAGCCACTCTTTGTGCATATAACAAAATAACAAAGTTCTCTTTTTGAAACATGCAGTAAACCTTGAACTTGGTAATGATAGTTATGGATCCGCTTAAGTCGCATTGTACCATGTTCGTGGACGCAGTAATCGATTTTACCTGCAACAATGGCATTAACTGGAGTAAGGTTTCCACTTTTTCCAGAACTTTTAATTTCAATTATGGCGATACTGCTAACTAAATCATCAGGGAGGTATGCCAGAAATGTTAATTCTTCATCAATAATTAAACCAGTCTGCTCTAGACATTTTGCAAATTGACATTCAAATAATAAAATTACCTTTTCTTTGCTGCTTAGGCCAAAATTAGTTGCGCCACTACTTTTAAAGGTATTGTATAATAGTGCGGAAACAATTTTTGAGGTGAAAGTGGTTTTCCTTAATTTATATACCTTTCCGAAATTAGAAGCTGTTAGGCGCTTTATCCTTTCGGCTTTCCATGTTTCGCTCTTTGATTGAATCTTTGTTTCTTCAGAAATGTGTCCCTTGTTTATGTTTTCAAGATCTCGCAGAAATTGTATGAGCTTATCTTGATATACATTTGGTTACATGTCTTCTTGATAAGCAGCATTACAGTCATAGTTTTTGTCACTTGCCGCAAAGCGTTTATTTTTCAGTGATTTGTCTGTAAGCAAACATTTTAGTATATTATCTCCATTTGGTAACACTTGCTACATGTTTCTCTAGCGTAAATTATTTGTTTCAGACAATTGTAAAATGTGATGTGAAATAGATAACGAGAAATAAAATGTTTAAAAGAATTTTGGGAAAAATATAACGTTTAATCACATGTTTTTGTAATAATTAAATTTTGCATGCAAGTTTTTTTGACAAATTTAATAAATAACGGTGAAAAACATGCTGGTCCTAAATGTAGCTATAAGAAATTCAAGAAGTGCGTTAATTATAAACTAACCTTTACTGTTCACTTTCGTAATTTTCCGTCTTCTATCACGTAATGCCTTTAGTTCTTAATATTTGCGGGAATTTCCACACACTACTTCTAAAATTTTGCATACAAAATCTCTTTTGGTATTATAAGATATACATAGTTACGGCTTCACATCTAACTTCATAAGAATTTTTTAATGAAAAATTCAAACGTTTTCAACCGAAAAACTTCGCTACTATGGAGTTACAAGTTTCAGCTGCGTTGGTGTGGACATCATACAATAAACGAGAAGCATGATTAGCCAGTCCTCTGGTAATATCTTCAATTACTGCAAACAAGCCGGATACTTTCAAATCTAGGACAATATTTTCCTAAAGATATTAAATGCATGAGTATTTGCAAGCTGAGATATAAAGCACAATATATAATATTATACCAGTCAAAAATTACCTCGTTGTTATTGGATTCTTTTTAACTTAATATAATAGATATTTATGCTATAAAGATGGTAATGATAATCATTATGGCATGCGTCGTGAAAATTATCTATCGAGGCGTAGCCGAGGACGATAATACGACAAGTGCCACCATGATTAATAACAATCCGTGTAAGATACAAAATTTCATCTGCTAGCGTAAATAAGCCAAATCTGAAATGTAAACTAATATTAGGCTTTGAATAGTTTGGAAATATTGTTTAAGTTAAAAATGAGAAGTGTGCTTGTTTGCTTAATAACGAATTGTATATTCATAATAATATTGTTCATTATGTTATTGATAAATTGCACTATAGCGTCCAGTGCTATAATGAATTCATTATGCAACTCAGTTTCATAATGAATGCCATTGTGACACTCAAGTAGGCGTTATATATATATATATATATATATATATATATATATATATATATATAT
>JAHWXV010694409.1:0-16862 GCA_024586415.1 Phrixothrix hirtus | reverse complement strand
TATTGTATGTTGAATTTGGCTTCCGGGTATTTTCCCGCGTTAATATGTTTTGGTTCGGAAAGAACCGTTTGTCTGTTGACGACGTTTCGGCAAAAACACATCTGCCATTTTCAAGTCTGTTATAATTTTCAACTTCTCGGTCTCGTTATTTGTATCCAATCCAATCTAATCCAATACGAATAACGAGATCGAGAAATCGAAAATTATAACAGACTTGAAAATGGCAGATGTGATTTTGCCGAAACGTCGTCAACAGACAAACGGTTCTTTTCAGAACCAATGATAACAAAATTTGAACATGAAAAACAAAAGCACAAGTGAATTTACTTAAAATCGTGCAAAAATATACTATAGCAAAAATCAAATTATACACACTACCATTACACATCCTAACAGATTAAAACTTTAATGTTGCAATGGAGGCGTGATCAATATACTGTACAATAACATCAAAGAATTGTGCCTCAAAGGCTAGAAATCTGTACTGCACAAACAATTGTGCCGTATTCATCTACTACGATAACTGTAGTAAATACTGTTTCCGTATATTATTTTTTGATATTTGTATTTCTTAAAAGTAAATTCTAATTATTAACGATGTTTAACATTCCGCTAAATTGGTTTGTTAATGAATCATGAAATGAATTGAAATTACTCATAATTTCAAAAAGCTAGTATCGATTGTACTTTAATTTATAAATAAGCAACGAATATACTTAAAGGTGGCTAAAATTTAATGTACTGGGTTAAAACTGGAACGTGTACTGTAATGCACTGTAATACCTATTCTTGCTCAATTTCACAGTATATATTGAATTAATTTTATCTGTTCCATCTACTAGTTTGAGATAATTAATATGTCACTACCTGTCCCTGTCACGACAAGCCCTAGTCTGTTCTACTTGATTAAGGTTAAGTGCGAAATAACCACAAACAGATTTTGTATTATGAATAAAATTCTGTCATCCCCTAGAAATTGATTTTGATCCTTATACAACATAGTAATGTATAATTTACATTTTCAAAAGTTACCATTAATGCATGACAATGAAAGATAGTATCGTAATTTATCCATTATACCAGACTATAAATGTATTTTATCGACATATAAAAACCATTACTTTCTATTGCAGTAAATTTCCATTAATAGTTGTACGTAATTCAATAATCAATGTTTGGTAGGTACGATTTTAAAAAATAATTTACGTTATCATAACGCATTTTAAATGAAAGCCTTAAAAATAAGTCAACTTTTATAATCCGTGTATGGTAGGATACAGGAGTACGTAAAACATACATGTTTAGAAAAGAATAGAAAACATTCTATTAATTGAGTGAATTTAGTTGTCCTTATGTTAAAAAAATAATAATTTTGATCTACTTATTTTGTGTATTTTTATTTTGTATCTTTGGCTTTTAACTAATTTTCTCTTAATTCTTATTCAAAAATAAGTTGAGGTCGACTTCAAGCACTTTACGGTCTAATGTGATGAGGATGAACTTCGAACGGCGAGTACTAACGGTGACTAGGTTTACTTCTTCGTAGCTGGAACGACTTCTGGCTGCTATCTGACAAGAGGTACTATCAAATAGAACATTATTTACTCACTCTTTCACAGAAGGTGGTTACGATTTTAATTCATTGTTTAACTTTAACCAGTTAGGTCATAATCATTCTTTTAATATCGAGAAGCCTCGGTTTATCTGTCAAGTCGTATTGAAAAAGTCATACCCCATTGCAAGCAATTGTTTTGGCTTGCAAATTTTTGGAAACTTTTACCTAAAAAGTTTTCATATTCAATTACTTCTCCAAACTGTTCACTTCTCTTTAACAATGTTGATATTGATTTCTTTGATAGTGGACGACTATATTTGTGAAGAATTTTGGGGACATTTTGATTACTTTTATATAGGTTTTTGAATTGACTGGAAAGTTTTTTTAAATGTTTGTGACAAACGAAACTTCACCATTACAGACTTTTTAAAGTTTTGATTTTTAAACTCACTGATTCAAAAAAAATATTTCAAGAAAGCTACTTGAATATTTTTGGACGTCAACGTCAACAGAATTCGCTACACCACGTCACAGCTGAACAAGAATTCAATTATATCAGTTTGATTTTTAATAATATGGGAGTGTTCTTAATTGCCCATTGTGTACTAAAATATTTGTTTTTAATTCTACTGTAGGAGATAATTAAGTATGAATTTACTTAAAACATTTCTTATCAAAAACTTTCCATTTTAATTATATTACCTTCTTAAAACGTATTAATTATTTCTCCTTTTTTATAAAGTTCATTTATTAGATTAATTGAAACAAAATTCGTCCTAAGTTATATCTAAAATCAGATGTAAATAACATGTTCCTCTATTGATTCTATGGTAAGTTGTTAAGCCACTAGCGTATCGATTGCATACGATTACATTAGTAAGAACATCTCTAACAAAGTTTTCTGATTTAGCCTTGTTAAGAATTTGCCATTAATTTGGATATTGCGGTATTTGCCAGTTTAGTGGATAATTAAATATAGAGATTCACCACCCTTGGAACTACATTCCCAGCAGTTAAGAGATGTATTTATGCCTTGCTTCCGAACTGAAAGTTAGTTATTTTTAAGTATTTAATAGCACTTTCACCTGTGAATTTGTGCTTCCTGTTTTGGTGGATTGAACTGGATAGATAATCTCTTCGCATGCGATTAAGTTCACTCATTGCACGGCCCCATTTCTTCTAACGTTGTAATTAATTGGATAATTAAATAATTTCAATATTGGTTTACCCATTTTTTTTAGTTATGTAATTATTTATTGTTATTTTGTCATTTTGAGATGTGTTCTTCAAATATACAAATTACAGTACCAACTTTAATCGAATGTAATTTATACACTGCAGTGTTGGTTATTAATTCCTGATTATATTAAACACTCATGTTTCCATTTAATACTGCATTAATAGTTTTGTTAGTTAGATATCTATAAGTGTACAAATTGTACATTGTCGATATCATTTTAAGCACCTTACATAAATTTCTCAAAGTACACAATTTCAGGACCTAGATACGTACCCATTAGGGTTTACAAACATTTAGCAGCTATTACATTTAAAACATTAATTAATACATCAATAATTATATTCTAACTAATTACATTAATGAATTATTCTTTCGAAAGAATCTCTAAAGAAATTATCAAATATCAAAGGAAAATACCATGACATTTCACCAAAATTGAATAAAATTTAATTTAGGTTAGGAATTAGATTTCCCTTTGCTAAAATAAATACTTAAAAAATTAATATTTTTAATTTTAGATTGACAAGCTGAATTATAAACGTTTTTAATAATTAAGAATGAAAAATGAACTTAATTATGTAAACATTTGCTTTCACGTTTGAAGAATATGGTTTGTTAATCTAATTTTTGTACAGGGTGATAAAAAATTGCATGCCATTGTTATAGAGAGGTGTTTTATAGGTCACACTAAATACAAACGTTCATATAAGCATGTCTCAAATTGATTTATTGAGGAAGTAACGGAAAATATATATAATTTGTTAACGATAAAATATTCAAAATAAATTTTCAAAGATGCGTTGGTTTGTTAAATGTAGCTTTTATTACAACTAATCTACGTTTCTCTAGAATGTGTTAGGGCATCAGGATTTTTCGTAATGGTTACTGTAAATGTTACAATATAATTCGGAATTCTTTTTGTATGCCAATAGTTATAAACCAATTTTTTCCTTCAACCCCAAATGAAAAGTCTAAAGGCGAAATAATGATTAGAATTCCTATCCTAAACCTGGAATCTCTTATACACAACTGATTTTTAGTATGAATTTGGTCAAACCGTTCGACTTTAAAACCGCGAAGACGAATTTTAATCACCTAAAATGAAAACCGTAAATTAAAAGAAATCTAATAACACGATTTTTACGCATGATCAGGATCCAGCAGAAATTTAACATCAGATTGTTGTGTTGAATACCAACAGTCGTGTGTTCGATTTCCAACGACCTGAACCACCAAGGGTGTCAAGTGAAAAATTATAAAAAAATTCATTTGTATCAACTTTACAAGCTGCTATTCAAATGAAAATCAATCAATAAGGCAGTATTAAACTGAAACGAAAAGCTAGAATTGTTACAAGACAAAGGCTAGTGTTTCATTATACAAAAAATTCAGGCTGAGGGCAAAACTTAAGTCGCCTTTGATTACCGTTAAATATCATACAAACTAGTATGATATTCCTGTTATGACATCTCTTCTGAATTCAAAATTAAGCAAAAGAAAAAAATGTAGGATAAGCTGGTAATTAAGATGGTGTCATTAGTGAGGCTGTTTTAAACAAATCAAATTTAAACGAACAGATATACTTAAAGGACGCCTATTTAAGTCGCATCAAGTTAAAATAAAAGTGTTATACTGGATTGATTTAGCAACAAGTCACTACAGGAAACCAGCACATTCGTTTCTGCTAAACAATAAGATTGACTTTGCAAAACAATTCGCTAGTCACAGATATAGACTGGTATTTCTAAGATAGTGGCTCATAAACAACCTTCAAATGGAATCTTCGGTTGATTGTTGATCATAGTATTGATATATAGGGTGGGAGAAATGAATAGTAAGCAGTATAAAAGATAGAATACTGTATTTAGCAAAAACAACATTACAATGGCAAAATTATGATATTTGACATAGACAGAGTTATCAAACATCATTTCTTCAATGTCACCCCCTAGAGGTGTCCCCCGATTTTGAGAAATACATTTTTGTAAACGTCGGATAAATGTCGGGAAATGTTCCACATAACTTGGCCTGTGCATTCCTTAAGTTCAATAGTGAATTATGGTGTGTGCGGAATAGCCGATTCTTCAGGTGTTCCCATAAAAGCTTAGCAGCCGTTAAATTTGGCCAATGAATGTCCTCAAATCTAGGCGATCGGAAAACACAGGTTGTAAAAGAACCATGGATTGTCCGTGCATTATGGATTGTTGCCCCATTTTGTTTGAACCATAACTGTAGTGAGTTGTAATTGACTACCGCCGCACAGTGGGGTGAATTAGCTAAAAAAGGGACATTTGAAGAAAAAATAAAATTTATCAGATAATCATTTCCAATGATTTATCTTTTTTTTAATACACTAATGTATAAGAAAATATATTTAAATATACTTAGCATGCTTATTTTAATATTTAAATTACTACTAGAATTGGCATTAAAAGAATGCCAGGAATCTAGTGATTCTATACATTGCTGTATAAAATAGTCGTAGTTAAAAGAAAATGTATACTAATTTTCTATCTTTCATTATTTATCACTCCAATAAACCCTAAAGAACGATTATGTTTTAATATAATTATTTCAATTGTTTTCATTAATGGTTATACAAGTTATTAATTTAACAGCCTATTGAATTTCTAAATTCGCCCCATTGTGCGATGAAATGTGGCGACGTAGCTATCGCTCAAAAAGAGGCACCGATAATGCTAAATAAAGAAATAGCACACCACACCGTCACGCCTTTATTGTGGAGCAGCTTATTATACAGCTGGTGCAGATTTTTCTACTACCCAATGACGGAGATACGCTTGTTCACACAACCAGACAGTTTGAAATCGGCCTATTCGGACAGGAGGTTAAGCTAGATTTAGGAGAAATTCCGCTACAGAGGTTCGCAGGCAACTTTGTCAAGTTTTGAACCGCCTGCCATATGTGTGGCATAAAGCGAAGGTCAGCATTTATGCTGCGGCGCAATAAATATGTTAACAGACCTATCACTATAGCATGCTGTATAACCGATCGCCACGGAATGCGTGCGTCGTCTTTGACTTTCTGCAGCCTATGCGGTGTCTGTTGTGAGCCTAGACGGTCCGAACTTTCTCGATTACTGCATACAGCAGTGCTACGGAACTGATTGCCATTCTTGTGATTGGGCGCTCTGGGGTGTCGTCCTGATCCGCAATGTCGACGAAAGATCCTTTACACTGATAGGCTCGTTATTGTTAAAATAAATCTGCATAGCAAACGAATGATGTTCTATCGATTAAGGCGTCATTATGACCCAGGTAACCTTTAGTGAATGCGCCACTTTTCTGCGGTTGCACCATAAACAACGCTATTCTATATATATATATATTAAATCACGACGTCCAGCCCTGTACTGAGTGTTATTAAATTATACTCGAAACACAATAAGTTGTTTTCGTTTTGTTTATATTTGCTCAGGAATTCTGAATCACCCTTTAGATCTGTTTCGACTAATCCTCAATTACCGTACGTGGTACTTAACTAATCAGTGACAACTCATTCTGCTAAAATGTCTTCAAGGACTCATACAGATTATTTTGCAAGAAAATCAATTACGCTTCTCTCGAAAGTTGCAACGTCCAACGAAACTGCCATCAAAAAATGCATACCAGACATTCGGTGCAAAGGTATGTTGTTAAGTACAACTGTGTATATTTTGAAATTTGGTTATTGTGTTTCTTTTTATGCACGATGTATCAGTAAGAATAATATGGTTTACAGACTTAGGATCTTGTGCGGATTGTAAAATTAATTCTAAAAAAACTTTTTGTTTTATATTATACTAGTGCTTGCCTTGCTACAAATTAACAGCATGTTTGTAACTCTTCATAAGTAAACACGCAGAAAAAGATAAGTAAAATTCTATAATAATCACGGCAATGCACCTCTAAACTTTAACATCAGTCTGAGACTTATGTTGATATGAACTTTATTGCTTATTTTGACTTAGAGATACGCCCCTATAATACTACCGTGTAATGTTGAAACACCCTGTATTATTATTTAATGTACTTTTTCAGGAACCCTTAAGTGCAAAAGCATTTTTAAAATAGGACGCTTACAATTACTGTTGAAAATAGGACGTGTTGTTTTAAATATTTAATATTTCTACCTATTTATACCTAAGCAAAGACAAATACAGCATTATTCAGAGTGTTAGAAAAAATGAATATTGTAATAGAATTTAAGATCGTTAATATCAATATAAATTTTTACAATGACGAATTTAGAGCCGCTTGAGAGGATAATTGTTACAAAATGAGCAAAATAGAAAACCTAAAGTTAGTATTCATTGATTGAATCTGACGTATGTATCTTTGGCAGTACAAAAACTACTGTATAAACTTTAATGCCAGAAAATTGACCGTAATAATTACACTAAAATTAGTAAAGAAAAAACATGAGTTACGTCATCTCGGTATGTTGTAACTCAGTTGTTTATTTTTTTTGTAACAAATCTTAAATTTAAAAATATTTTGGTTTGTCTTGCTTTTAAGCCCAATTTAAAAATTTAGATTAGAAGTGTTTTATACATACTTATATAAGATTGTAAATATATTTGCATAAAATTAATTTACTAAAAACAAATTATAATGTACAGAGTATACATTAATCAAATAGCAACTTTGACAGCTCTACAAGCAAGTTGCTAGAATTGATATTTAAAACTGTCGAAAACAGCTTCTGACTAGTTTCGGAATAATTGTTCCATCCGCAGGGAGGCATAATCCTTGACAACTTCAAGTACCAATTTCATCGCGAATTATACAAGTGACCTGTAATTATACTACATAATACTCATATTTTCTGAGAGTACCGTCTATTGGAATTGATGATTGAAATTGTCCTCGCTGAGGATAGAGCAAAAGCTCCGAAACGAATCGGAACTATAAATAGTTGCTCTTTGATTAACGTTCATCGTGTACATTATTATTTGCTTTGAGAAAATTAGTTTAATAATTTTGTGTATGATATTAACGCCCAGGTTTTTATGCCATGGTTTAATTTATAATTTTACTGTTGACAGTTTTTTAAAATTTATTATTTTAACTCAAAATTTGTTTACTTTTCGATTAAAAAGTTGGCATTCAGTAAATATTGTATATTTGTATAAAATAAATTGTTTTGAAGATTATTTAAGTCCTAAGGGTTTTTATGTAGTTATATCCATTATTTTGAAGTTTGTGAAGAAAATGGTTATTAAGGAAATCAATAATTCAACCTTAACCCCGGATGTATATAACACAAAAATAATATGTTGATGTTAAGTATGTGTACACTATTGAATATGCAGTTTTTAAAAATTGAAGTTAGTAAATATAACTACAATGTATAAATTTGCTGTTCCAGCCTGTTGGGTTTGTAACTTTCAATACACGAGCAGGAGCGGAAGCAGCCAAGCAGGACTTACAGGTGGGTCAAAATTTTATAATAACCTTTTCGTCCTTGTAACATAATTCTAGCACTTTATGCACTCTGCACTTCGTCACTGCAGAGTAACAGCTTTCACAGCATTAGATAAAATCCTTGTCACATTAGTACTCTAACATTTAATTATAAATGCGAAAGGTAGTTATTTAAAAATAAATTTTACTAAATCATTTATGCATAAACTAAGCAAACGGAATTATGATTACATTGATAAGTTTTTATCTGCGGAATAAATTTATAAAGTGTTAATTTTATATTTAAATAACATTAAAAGGTACCAGGTCCAAAAAATATAATCAATTGCTAAAAAATAATAAATAATAATGTATGTATCAGAAATATTTATATTTAGTACTTAATAGGGAGCAAATACAGTTTTTAAATATTTTTTTGAGTCGAGATAAATAAAATTGTTTGTTACAAAAGCGACCACACATGATGTGCGTATTTAATCGCCACATAATCCTTCATTCGCTATGGAAGGCCCTTTAGTAACAAATATACTAATAAAATATTAATTCTTAAAACGGAATTAAATTAGAATTAATGTTTTAACCACTTCTTGCGGTGATCTATTTTAAAAATAATTACTTAATTAAATTTTATTCAAGGTACATGTTAATAAACAATCTTTATATTTATTTATTGCAATTAAAATGACTATTAAATTATTTATCATCATTAGAGTGAGTGCCTTGGCAAGTTATTAAGCATTTTACTGTCAATATCTACACTGAAAATAAGTTCAAAAAGTCTGAAAAAATTCATCGTAATTTATAATATGGCGGAACGTACTATTTGTTAATTTTAAAAAGTGTGTACTAGTTTTTGAATAAACTGTAAAAAACCACGTATTTAATTGTTTTTCCTACATTATTTAAAGAATTATGGAATTACCTACATAACAACAAATTTTTAGAAAAAACTTGAACTTACAGTTCTGTATTTCCATAATTTTGTATTAATTTCATAAAAACGTCAGCCATAATTTAATTAGAACTGTCAAATATGTAGTTTTCCTTTATTTTACTTTTCTTTTTCAAAAAACTTGTCGACAAATTTTATTATGTTATCATCAGGATACATTTTTTCAATTTTTTGAACTATTTCTCTAAGCCAGGGGTGTGATATTATTATAATTTCAGGTGACTGTGATTTATTAATTACCAAATTAAGTTTAGCTTGGATATCGGTACATTCCAAGGAATTTATATTAATTGGGGAATTTTTAATACAATAAATTTCAGAGCTAGTTTTTGTTTAAACATATAATAAGGTAATTAGATACTTTAAAAATCAGCTAATTCTTTTTAATTATTCTTTCTATTATTTATTTAGCTATAGTTGTAGAAAAATTAACAACTTCAACATCTAAAATTTTAACATGAAAAATAATGATAATAGTTAGTAAAGCCATCTGTAAAGGTTAAGGAACTTGTATTTCTTTAAGTTTTAAGTAAATTATTGTGAAAATGTTTGAAGTCAATCTCAAATATGGAAGAATATATACTGGAAGCTATTTAATTCGGCACGTTCGAGACCACGTCCATGCCATATTAGCGATTTTTCCGGAATATCGAGCTTCGCTATAGATTTGACGGAAATATTAAAGATAAATTACTATAGCTAAAAATGCAAAACAAAGTATAAAATTAAATTCAAACATAGCATATTTATTTAATTGAATATTCTTGTATTCATAAAAATTAATACAATGCAATAAAACAAGATATATGTCTATTACAAGAAAAAATACACATGGGCGTTACTATTTAAAGATGTCTCTGATATCACGTTGCTTCAGTGATTTGGAGCGCTTCTTAAAAAAATCGTTATGAATTTTGTATAAATTTACGAGTTCTGCAGAGTTATAGGTTTTATTAGATTCGACAAATTTTATAAATGTATTTAATGCATCAGAAATCTGCTTCCATAAGACGTTAGCTTCATCTTTCACGGTTTCTTCTTTGTCTGATGCTACTTCCCGAATATGAGCACCTTGTGAGTTCACAACACTTTGTATAATCAGTTTTTTCCTCAGTTCTTCGACCACAGACGCACTTTTGTCGATTTCAATCCAGTGTATGACTTCCTCACGTGGTACATCTGTAACTTTTGGATCTTGATCCTCATCCTCATTATTAAGTCAAAGTTTGGGCTAGCACCGCTGTAAAATTATTTCTTCGACTAGATTCCACGTTAAGGCAATTGCCATTGCCTTTGACATTATACTATTATTGGACGTCTACTACATCACAATTAGAGTCCAAAAGAGCTTGCACAAACCACTACCATAAAACACTTAAAATTTTGTATCACACTTTGATCCATCGGCTAAATCAAGGAAGTGACATTTGGTGCTAGGTAATTTGTAAAAATATTGCCAGAAACCAAATCAGAAGGAGAATGACCAGTATAGTTGTCTAACAACAAAAGAGCTCTGCTGTCTTCTGGCATTCCACTATTCTTAAAGGTTTCCTTTACTTTTGGTACAAAATGATGGAAAAACTAGTATTTAAACAAATTGCTGCCATCCATGAATTTCTTTGCGCATCATATTGCACAGGCAAGTTTAAAACGCATCTTAAAGCTTTGCGTTTTCCATATTTACCAATCACGACAGGTGGCAGTTGATGGTCGCTAGAAGCATTTGCACACAGCCTTTTTCTTGAATCCCTTAGCACATTTTTCATCACCACTTGTCGGAGTAGATGTTGTTAAACAACACCATAGAAGGCTGGTTTCATCGGCATTGTAAACTTAACAACAGGGTAATTTCCACCGTATAATAAGGCTGTTAAAGTGTCCTTATATTCTTTAACGGCGTTTTCATTAGTTAATCTGTTCTCTCTAGCCATATTCAGTCTCCAGATTCCATTTCGAATTTTAAATTGTTGAAGTCAACAATCATAAATGCACAAGCACTTCCTGTACTCAGATCACGGTGAAACTGTTTTGCTTTTCCGCACTAAACCAAGTGTACAAGGTACTATCACGAATATATTAGTATATACCCCTCACAAAATTATTCATAAATTTTGAACGATTGCAGAGTTATAGATAAATATAAAGAGCATATTTTCTCGCCTTTAATTTTGGTTGCGTGACGCAATAGCATCTGTCGCTACATATGAAGTTCCATGTGTTCACACCGTTTTATTGTTTTACTTGCTTTAATTATAATATAGAATGTGTTGTCCCAAAGATAAATACACGAAGATACATTCAAGTAATCTGTCTAAAGTGGATATTATAACGGTAATGGTTAATTTAATAAAATCAAACTATATGAATTTATTCTATTTTCTATAGATCTTACAATTATCGAAACTGCGTTTTTCGTAAAATTGTTGTAATATCGTCACGTACAAACTATTTTTAAAAGTAATCCGTCGCGGTGACGACAACGCTGTGGTTTTGTTAACTATTGAATTATTTTTTTATTGCTCTATTGAGTACTTTAAAAACGATACACTTTCAAACTGTTAATAGAAACATTTTGTTAATTCGTTAAGTGTATAAATCAAAGTACTTCTTATTAAATCTCTGAGTACTGATGGTGTTTGGACAAAATTTTAAAAAAAATGTCTAGATATGATAACCATTCGTGTTATTCTTACTGCTAAATTAAAATTTTGTTTCTGCTTAATATAAATAGAATGTATTCTAAGTTCGTATTCAGCTTAATATCATTAATCAAAATCCAATTTATTTAACGGCTTTATTGTATTTAATAACGAAGATAGATATTTTCTTCGAAAGGTTGCGTTTCGTTTATTGGAATTTTTCAATTATTGAATTAATTTTAAGGCTTTTTCTCTACTAATTATTAGTTATTTTTTATTTTAGTAGCGTTTAACTCTATAATTCGATT
This sequence comes from Phrixothrix hirtus, assembly GCA_024586415.1. Lineage (NCBI taxonomy): Eukaryota > Metazoa > Arthropoda > Insecta > Coleoptera > Phengodidae > Phrixothrix > Phrixothrix hirtus. The sequence goes on along the minus strand of JAHWXV010694409.1, from coordinate 4,742 downwards.
TTGATTTATATTTGAAGTCTCAAATAAAGAACTAATTATTTTTTTGATTAGTCAATATAAACTTATAAGAAATGACACAGGTTTTTGAATTTTTATTCTCTGTTATTAATTCTGACATATTTATTTACGTATATTAAATATTTGACACAGCGTTTGTTGTCATACTATTTCCACCTTTTAGGAGCCTAATAAACACGTTTCCTAATACTGTGGTATTTTTTTTATATAAAAACAATACAATATTTATAATATTTTTCTTTTCTTTCTCCATCAATGGGTATTATACTTGCTGTTAAAATGTAAATAAACGAATACGATCGCGATTCAATAACCTACAACCATTTACTAGATGCAGTACATACTGCAACGGATTTTATAGCGTCACAGCACTGGTACGATTTTCCAGCTTAATAAGTCAATATTCTAATTTTTTCCATATATACTAAATAAAGTGTAATCAAATATTAAATCAAAAGAAATTCTGAATGACACCATTAATTCTGAAGATGTAGATCTAAAAATTGTATACAATTAGAGCATTGATTAACATCAGAGCCACTTATGCTAGTGAAAAACTTCGTACAAAAACATTTCTTATAAAATTTGAAATCATTTTAGAACCGTAATTTATTTTAAAAGGTTGATTTCTGATTAGGTCTTTAAAATTTTTATCAGGTTTTCAACAAATGACAAAATCCAATCCGTTGTAATAAATTGACGGGAAGTTTATGAGCTGATTATGCACTTAGAGAAAAGTTTATAGGAAAAAGATTAAAAATTTTAAATATTGCCTTATAAGAGAAATCACCTATTCAATGAATTATTCTAAATTCGACTTTCTTATCTTGATTTAGTAAACTGCAACTTTTAAAGTATTCTTAAATTTTAGTTAAAACAATTCTATCTCAGAATATGCAACCCAACATACAATATTCTTAAATTTTTACATATAATTAGTAACAGTTTCAAATACAATTTCAGAAAAAGAATTTTTATCTGCATCACAATAGAATTAATTTTAAGGAAACTTTTTAACTAAACTCTCAAAATAATTATTTAAAGATCCCTAACGAAAGGGCATGGTCAAGAGGTGGCCTTAAAGATTCCATCTACTATGGTGTAAGTAAAGATTCTTATTTTTAATTTGAAACTGCTAATAATTATATTTATTTAACAGTTGTACGTAAGGTTGCATATTGCGAGATAGACTTGCCTTTATATCTGGCCATTGCGGAACGATATTTGCAGCCATGTCATATATAATCAACAGGAAAATTGAAAACCGAAAATGTTGGAATAAGTGAGTAGCTGTGCAAAAATGTTATGTTGAAAAACGCGTATCTTTCTTGGGCTAAATAAATATTTAATAGTTTGCCATTGTATTTTGTCTAATACACAGTTAACATATATAGTCAAGAAGAAATAATACAGAATTTTTACACCGCCAAGAACACTACGATAACTACTATTAAGGAAATGACGTGTCATTCTTCTATGTAAATTACAGTTGTTTCAGTAGATCTTTTGAAGCAAAATGAGTAGGTAACGAGTTTTATATTGTTATCTTAGCTAAGTTTGCAATCATATCTGTTAGGAGATAATTATAACCACAAAGCCTTATATAAAATAGAGTGTCTGTTCTGTAAATTGTATATACATACTCACAAAATGTGTTAGGTTCATCAGGAGGTAAAGACCACTAGATAATAGGTAATTTTCTACGTGTATTGCTTTTACCACTGAAGATTTGAAATATTTTTTGTAAATGTTCAATACAAAAAAAATGTCACATTTATTATAAAAATGTTTTATCACATTCACATACGAGGTGTAACTATTAAATAACGGGATTGGCGGTAACTATTTCCTTCAACGTACTTCCCTTTTCTATTTATATATTGTTATAAACAGTGCTGCAGATCACTATGTGTCAACCTCTTCAGGAAATCCCTTGCTTTTTTTATCCACAGTATGAAAATTAGTTCCCTTCAATAGGAGTTTTACTTTAATAAAATCGACGAACACGAGAGGATCGGCAGGAAACTACTTTACAAACAAATAATTGTGATCAGGACCATTATTGCGCTGTTCTTCCACAACTTTTCTTCACTCGTGGAGCGTTTGCAGTAAATGGCGCCTTTGCCAACATACCCTAAATTAGTGTTCACTTATATATTACAAATGCTTACTTCGTAAATAAATGTAATAATTTTTTTTGGTCATGATATGCAAACTATATAGGTTTCATAGATACAATAAGTGCGATGCTTTGTCTCATCTGTGTCTTTCAGAATTGGATTATCTACACGATCTAACCATATTTTCCGTATTCTTTTAGTCTTTCGAAAAGAAATGGCCAGTTGTTCTGTTATTTTCTTCTAGTGGATCTATGGAATTAGGATGATAATTTTTAAAGTAAATTAAAGAAAGGCGTCTTTCCCAGAAAGATTTGATTTGTTCAAATTTTTGTAAAAGTTATTATAAAATTTCAGTTCCGTAAGCCAAACGTTTTCGCCTGAACCTTTTAATAGTTGGCATCTTCAGAGCTAGATTACAGATAAAACTTTATTTTGATATTAAATAACATTTACGTTTCGGACTCATAATATCTATAAAAAATAAACAATTTCGCTTAAGTCATTAAAAAATAAAGTAACATACCTCCTTATGTTCAGAAATGTAACAAATATTCATTTATTTATGACAAACAACAAAATCACCTATTTTTTACACTATAAAATACATTATACCAGCCGAAAATCAAATAATGTTCACGTATAGTAGTTAAACACGTTGTTGCATATTGACATTTTATTGCCCAAATATGCTTTATTAAATTTAGGCTTTTTAGAATTCATGTTTTTACTAGCTTTACTCGTTAAAGTTATGAGAAGGAATGTCTTCACATCTTCATTAAGCAAGAGGTGTGGATCTTGCAAATTATTACTTTAATTTAATTATTTTCGAAAATTTTTAGTATTCAGGAATAGTTAAACAAACTAGGGTTTATTTTTTAAAGTGTAATTTTTGTACGCACAATTAAAACCAGAAACTTACATAAAATAATTTATTTTAAATTTAGATTTATAACAAATTTAGAGAAACGAATTGGAAACGTTATTTAATGAATAACGATTTTAATATGAACCTTTTAATCAAATTGCAGATATCGACATTCGTTTTTAATTAATGTTTCAAAGCCACTTAAAACTTGTAAAAGCATTTACTGCTTTTAAATTAAGAAATATAGTACACATCGTTTGTTCTAAATTAGTAATTAATCGAAACTTTTTCAACCTTCTATTGCTTTAAGATATAAATCTACCGAAATATTGACATTATTGCTATTTAAATCGCTAGGTTACAAATGATTATATCCCCAAAATACTTTTTTGCCAAAATATAATAGCTCTAGATTGTCTATTTATTATATTATATTTATCTTTCTCCCTTCCTTCTCCTTGACGTAGGTTTAAATCCTCCTTTGAACTGTACGTCCTATTTCAAAATGTATTTTATTATTGTCACTTATTGCAATTTTTAACTTTTTGGGCAGAACTGTTTACATTAATAGTATTGTAATCAAAAATAAGGCAATAAAAGGGCCAACAACGTCGTTCTTGCTTAAATTTGACTTTTCGTTGAATTTTATAGTATACAACCGACTTTGGTTAATTCAAACTTGGTTAATTTGAATTTATTTCATGGTCGCGCTGATAATTCAAACGTATTTTTTTAGTAATATTATTTAATTCTGTTTAATTACCATACATATAGTATTTTCTATTTTATATAGTTGAAATTTTTGTGAAACCAATTTTAATGGCATCCCGTACTCTATGGCTCAGTCGTGTAAAGCATAGTTAACTATAACAACGTAGTTAAATAGTTGAATTCATTGTTAAGGTCCGCCATTGGTTCAAGTTAAAAAAAATATCCCATCACAGAGCTTAACAAGGAATTCAATTATTTAACGAGGTTGTTATATATGCTTTATACAACTGGACCTAAGAATTGTACGGTAGAAATTTCTGGCCTCTGGGTCACAATTTTAATGTTTACAAAAAGGGTTTAAAATGAAAAAGTTCATTAATTTATTCTTTACTGTATCAGTATATATCAATGTTTTTGAAATGCGTTGTCTTTATGACTAGATATAAAGAGCAACGCGACTATTTCGTATAACTAGCGATGCGTGAAGACCCAGTGATGAAAAGGGCAAACAAAAATATGAATTAAATAATTTCTTTTTATTTTCCGAAAAATTATATTTTTCTTAATGATAAGTATTTTAACAAACTTACGTTAATAAACATCAATAACGAAAACGGCCACAAAAGATTTTCATTTGTTTTGTGACTAAGACTTCGGGATGCGAAAATTCCCCTACAACTCCTACTAGATTTTTATCGAATATGAAGGAGTTCTATCGCCAGTCGATTTATTACCATTGACGAAACATGGATACACCACTATATCGCCGAAACGGAAATTCAATCCAAACAATAGGTAGAAGCCAGTTGCAATGCATCGAAGAAAGCAAAAGTGGTTCCATCAGCTAACAAGGTTATGGCCACCGTATTTTGGGATGCTCGTGGTGTGATCTTTATAGATTATTTGAAAAAGGGCAAAACAATCACAGGCGAATACGAGGGTTGCCTTTTAAGTAGTTACAAAAACTAGGAAAGAAAACAAATTTTTTGGAACAAACTGTTTTATTGTTTTTCAAAATATTCACCTTT
>JAHWXV010694225.1:0-10000 GCA_024586415.1 Phrixothrix hirtus | reverse complement strand
GCTCTCGGCAAAGATGTACTTATATACGCGATAACCTTCTCTACATCTGGGTGTTGTTATGTCAAAACTGCGGCTAAACCGTAATCAGAAGCATCTACCTGTATAGTAAATCTTAGCGGAAAATCTGGACACGAAAGTATGGGTGCCGAAACTAACGCTCTTTAATATAAGGAAAAGCATCTTCACATTCTTGCGACAAGTTAAAAATAACGTTCTTTCGGGTAAGGTTGGAAAGTGGTGAAGCGATACTGCAAATATTCGGCATGAACCTTCGATACTAACTTGCCATAACTATGACCCTCCTAACTTCATTAACCGACTTTGGTGTAGGCAATGATAAAATAGACGACACTTTATCCGGATCGACATGCAAACCATTACAGTCTACTACATAACCTAAATAGCGAAGTCCTTCGCTACAAAATGAACATTTATCACGCCTAAGAGTTAAACCAGCTTATCATAAACGAGACGAGTTCTAAAACTTCTAAGTGTTTCTCAAAAGTTGGTATCGAAATAATAATGTCATCTAAGTACGCAAAACAGAATAGTTCCAAATCTGCTCCAATAATCCTGACAATTAAACGTTGAAAAGTTGATGCGCTGCTATGCAATTCAAAAGGCACTCTAGTGAATTGAAACAACCCACGACCAGATACGGTGAAAGCTGTTATTGGTTTTGACTCCTCTTTCATCGGTATTTGCCAATATGCTGATCTAATGTCCAAACTTGTCAAATACGCGGCGTCACGAAGACGACCTAAAATTTGAAACACGTAAGGTAACGGATAAACATCTTTTACTGTCACTTGATTGACCTTAGAAAATCAATACAAAATCTGAAGGTATTGTTCTTCCTTACTAAAACATGGGCGACGACTATGGACTGGACGATGGTTCAACAACTACTAACTTAAGCATGTCATCGAGTTCAGTATGCACTTGCTTCTGCAAAGCCGGTGACAACGGATAATGACGCTGCTTAATGGGCTGAGTATTCGTATTTATTTCGTGCTGCATTAAATTTGTGCACTCGAGCGAATTCGATGAATTCGCAACATCAGCAAAAGTTAGTGACAACAAATTGTCCAATTGTACTGATTGAATTAAAGTCAGCGAAGATCTAGGCTTGATCGACAATTCTAAACGAGAAGATTGGATAAAGAACCATTTGTTATTCCTGAGATCAGGTACAACTCCTAAGCTCTTCCAGAAATCTATCCCCAAAGTCAATGGTTAATCAACCGAAGGAATGACCAAGGCAACCAAAATTTTGACTTTACCTGCTATGCAGTAAGGTAAACTAATTATGCCCAAAACATCACATGAATCACCATTAGCGATAGTACACGCCGAAAAAGGTATTGTGCATAATTCTAAGTTTAAATTTCGAAAAAGGTTTCATCCGGGACCCCCTAGAATTAATCTGGACGCTCCAGAAACTAAAAACCCTAGCAAATGGTGGCCAAAAAATAAAATTGAGACGAACACGAGAATGTACATCTAAAGCTGTAAAGTTAAATTCCGAGTTCAAGTTATCTCTCACTGAGTCAGATACTAGGTCTACTGATCCTGAAGATCGTTTTTTGAATTATCCCCGACCTATATAAACTGAAGGAGCAGTTTCCTTATTAGCCGAAGGCTTACAATTGGTACACTGAGTACGAGTTACTCGTTGACGACCGCAACCATAACAATGCAATGTCCGAGAACGAGTACACCGATTCAAAACATTACCTAACCACCGACAATTCCAACATGTGACTGTAACAGAAGTACAACCAGGTGTTGAACTACGATTCTTTTTGAAATGTAAAGTTCGCTTAACGTTTTTAATTTTTTAGGGTTTGACATCCGACTGTAAAGAAACTTGTTCCTTTTGAACTGAAGCGGGATGACAAAAAGATTTCCTAGACCAATAAGCTAATTCTGGAGCTAAACTCGATGAAGCCGTATCGGGTGGCGAAAATTCGCTAACCGAAGCGCGTGTAGTCTACTTTGCAGATTAAATCCTCCAAAGACTCGATTTCTACCAAGTCCAATTGGTTTTGGTAATATGGTAAAATATTACGACCCAAGATATGTAATTTTTCTTTTATCGGAAGTGGCGAAGAAAGTCTACTGAATAAGTTAACCATTGTAGCCACATATACTCCAATGCGTTCTTCTTTGCCCTGAGTTCGCCTTTTAATTTGATCCAACAATTTAATATCATAATCAGATGATTGAAACTCTGCTGTTAGTTCCCTAAAAAAAGATTCCCAAGATGAAATGCGTCGACGTACAGCGCGAAATCATGTTCTAGCTTCACCTGTAAACAGATATGCTGCACAATTCAAAAATGTACCTTTTGAAACATTTCTGGGTACACATAACTCCTCTACTTGCTCTAGAAAACCTGCAACTGAAAGTTCCTTAGTGTTCCCTAAAAAAGTAAGTCCCCACTTGTGAACAGGTGCAGACTTAAATACGTTCTGACTTGTCGCTCTACGCGGAGAAGAAGTCACAACTATCGATGCAACCGCTCTTATTCCAAAATGACCTAACTCTTCATCTGACGACTGATCTGACGCATCCGATGGGCCAGATACTTTAGTTTGAAGTTCTGCTAACAAAACTGTTAATTGCGACAATAACGATGATCGAATCTGAATTTGTTTATCTGAAGTAGGTGGACTATGATTAAGTCTACCAACTGTGTGTGCAATTTTCGTTGAAATTTTACGAAAATCTCCCGAATTTCTAATTCCAGAATTTTTTTTAAATAAATCCTCTATTTCTAAAATTTTGTTCATAACTGCTGAAACATATTGTGCAAAAGTGAACAGGTGTGCAGTCAATACTATGCTTGAATCTCCGTCAAGTTCATTTAAGGACTGTAAAGTTTTCCTCATGACTTCAACTGTCATTGAGATGCTAATGCTCCTAACATGTAATTCATAAACAAGTTCATCTTGTGATAAACGACCAATTTCTAAACGTGGATCCATTAGGATTTAATAAATCAAAGTCCAAATAAAATGTTCCAAAAAAAAAATAATATTTGCAAATTTACAAAAAAAAGTCTACAACAGCCAAAATATTGATACTAAGTCAAACTAGATTGTTTCAATCTCGGGCCGCCACGTTTGGCGCCAAAATCTTGCCACATTGTTGCACTAGATTGGACAAAAATTAGAATGCAATGTGGTTGCAAACCGTGAGACACCGTGTACAAATATAAAATTTTGCTTAAGCCGGAAGCTGCACCCACAGAGTGGGAGTGGCCGGTTGAATGGAATCTAGTTCCTTATAGCGGTGCTCCGAAGTACAGAAAAAGAATCTTGCAATCTTCTACCTAAAAATTTAGCGCCAAAAAGTGCGTCAAAAGATAAATAAATACGAAGATCTAAAGTCACATCTTATTAATTACTGATTCCCTAAATGGGCGCCACGACGTTTTTGTATTGATGTTAAAGAAAAGGGCTCCCCGTATGTAATATTAACGAATATCGTAAAATATTTTTCTTGGTTTTATACCCAAAACGGCGAAAAGGTAGAGTTTAGTTTAAAGCTACCAAAAATTTAAATCACAATAAAACATTTAACTTCCTGAAAGAAAAAGTATAGGATATTTTTACATAGTATCAAAAATCATAAACTCAGTATGTAACAAATAAAAGAATAGTTTATTTACTTGGTCAAAATAACACAGATAAACAATTAAAACTTTTAAATCAAGTTCATCTAAGACAATTCTTATAAATATCATTGTTTCACTAAATTTAATGTTTATAACTGCAAAGTTCATGTACCGCATAGGTATTACAAGATCCTAATATTAATTTACGTTATATAAAAGAATAGGATAAGAAATCAGCAAAGCTACGGTAGTAATTAAATGTACCCTAATAAAAGAAAAGAAAATGAGTTCCTGAATACATAGATTGTGCAAAATTGACGCAACCTCAGACAATTTTATTATGTCTTTAGAATCGAACAAAATTACTTAAAATGATCGTATCGCTTTCGTAAGACCTAGTTACACAAAATTAATTAAAAATGTACTAATATTTAAATATGAATTACTGATTCTTAAATTTAGAGTGACAAAGAAATTCATCAATCTTGTAACTATTAAACTGACAGAAAAAAATATTATCTAATAAAGAGATGTGCTTAGCTAAAATAAAATTTAATTGATGCAAATGATAAAGCTGTAAACATACAAAGTTAAATAAATTTATCAACACATTGGCAACCTGTGCTAAGGCATAAACACTGTCGTACTAAAGCGACAAATAACTTTCAATACTACTGACATTAAAAATGAGTATTACGAAACTATACGGTGTGTAAGCATTGTGAAATGAACTATATAAAGTATTTTAATCTTGCAGAAGCATATTTAAGCTGCTACAAATTAGGTACAAATCAAAAACACTAATATTTGATAAATGAAAAATTTAACTATTATATCAAGTAATTTAAAAGTACATGTTACTGAATGTAAGATGAAAATTTATTAACTGAAGTTATCTGACTTCTTATTTTCGTAAATTCATGGTCCGAATAAAATATGCTACTCAATTAACAAAACAAAATAAGCATGAAGCTCACTCAACAACATTCATGCCATTTGAATAGACGGAGATCTCCCAAAGAATACCAAATTAAGATCATCCTCTGGGTGACTCGACCAGATGAGCTCTAGATGGTCTAAAAAGGTCATGTCCAAAGACAATTTGATGTCAGGATAAGTGGTCTTTGCAGACCCACATGTCCATAAAACAACCGAATCAGGCATAAAAATTAGACCCTTATGAAAACTATAAGTAAAAAATTAATTGTAATTTAAAATCCAATGACAAAAACACAAAATAAATTCTTACCCGTTGTATTAATGGTTTTCACCCCCAATGCCTACAGAATTTACACTATAAAACTTAAATAACTTGTGTATTCATACTCCAAGTGGACAAAATCAAATGCATTACAATTTACCTTGCATAGTCAACTATCTAGCGCATTGAAGAAAAACTGCATATCTGTCTTTTCAAGGTTGGTGAGAAAGCATGTTTCTTATCTATCAAGTACTTAATATGAAACCACTGCCGTGTTGACAAAGGGAACAAAAATATTTTAAAATAGAAAGAAGTTCGAATTCTCCCTTGAAGACCGAAATAATTTTTATTAATTTAAAATAATATGTATTTTAGCTTGAACAATGAGCAAAAATTTTAAAAACAGTTAACCTGGATATGAAAAAAAATTGGAACGAAGAAAAGGGGCACAAGACATCTGATAAAATAGATGTGCAACCTGTTAATTAATATGTAGTACTAATTAATGTAATTAATATATAATTATTATGAATCGTGGGTTTTATTCTGTGGTTTACTTCCTAAGTGTCCTAGGGTAAAAAGGACGTTGCAGTTTATCTATTGCATTAATAAGACACAAAATTACAAGGTTTTTATTTATATCAAAAATCCCCATCTTTTCATTTCACAAACTCTAGTATAAATTTTCATATGTTTTCCTAAACTACTCATTTGATGACAACTATAATCAAATACAGAACAACCGATGGGTTTTTCTTCAGTATGAATTTTAGTATGTGCTCTTAAATTACCTTTTTCAGTACAACTATGATGCCACACAAATAGCTGAAATATTTTTCTCCCATCACTGCTTAGAATGAAGCTATAGTCACACACAGAACATCTGAAACGTTTCTGTCCAGGATGAATTTTCATGTGTTCTCAAATTACACTTTACAGAATAAGTATAGTTGCACACAGGACATATACAAGGTTTTTCTCCAGTGCAAATTTTCAAGTATTCTTAAAGTACTCATTGACTACAACTATAATCGCAGATAGAACACACAACGGGTTTTCTCCAGTGTGAATTTTTATGTGTTCTCAAACTACATTTTTGACTATAACTATAATCACACAGAATATACAAAGGATTATTCTGTAGTATGACTTTTCATGTGTGTTCTCAAATTGCTTTTTTCAATACAACTATAATCGCACACAGAACAACTAAAAGGTTTTTGTCCAGTATGACATTTCATATGTCGTTTCAAATTACCCTTTTGAGTACAACTATAATCACACACAGAACAACTAAAGGGTTTTTCTCCAGTATGAATGTTAATATGTGTTCTCAAACTACTTTTTTGACTACAACTATAATCGCACACAGAACAACTAAAAGGTTTTTCTCCAGTATGAGTTTTAATATGTCTTCTCAAATTGCCCTTTTCAGTAAAACTATAATCACACACAGAACAACTAAAAGGTTTTTCTCCAGTATGACTTTTCATATGTCTTCTCAGATTGCTCTCTTGAGTACAACTATAATCACACACAGAACAACTAAAGGGTTTTTCTCCAGTATGAATTTTAATGTGTGTTCTCAAACTACCTCTTTGACTACAACTATAATTGCACACAGAACAACTAAAAGGTCTTTCTCCAGTATGAATTCTCATATGTGTCCTTAAACTACTTTTTCGACTACAACTATAATTGCACACAGAACATAAGAAGGGTTTTTCTCCAGTATGAAATTTAAAATTCGTTCTCAAATTACCCATTTGAGTACAACTATAATCACACACAGAATATACAAAGGGCTTTTCATCGGTATGACTTTTAATATGTGTTCTCAAATTACTCCGTTGAGTACAACTATAATTGCACACAAAACAACAAAAGGGTTTTACTCCTGTATGAATTCTCATATGTGTTCTCAAATTACTTTTTCGACTACAACTATAATTGCACACAGAACATACAAAGGGTTTTTCTCCAGTATGAATTTTAATATGTGTTCTCAAATTACCCTTTTGAGCACAACTATAATCGCACACTGAACAACTGAAGGATTTTTCTCCAGTATGACTATTCATGTGTGTTCTCAAATGACTGTTATCAAAACAAGTATAATTGCACACCGAACATACAAAAGGTTTTTCTCCAGTATGAATTTTAAAATGTGCTCTCAAATTACTTTTTTGGCGACAACTATAATTGCACATAGAACATACAAAAGGTTTTTCTCCAGTATGAATTTTAATATGTGCTCTCAAATTACTTTTTTGAGTACAACTATAATTGCACACAGAACAACTAAAGGGTTTTTCGCCAGTATGAATTTTCATATGAGTTCTCAAACTACTTTTATGACTACAACTATAATCACACACAAAACATCTAAAGGGTTTTTCTCCAGTATGAATTTTAATATGTGCTCTCAAATTACCCTTTTGAGTACAACTATAATTGCACACAGAACAAACAAAGGGTTTTTCTCCAGTATGACTTTTCATATGTGTTCTCAAGCAACTGTTTTTATTACAAGTATAATTACACACAGAACATGTAAACGGTTTTTCTGCATTATGAATTTTCATATGTCTTTTGAATTGACTCTTTTGAGTAGTAATATAATTGCATATAGAACATTTGAAAAATTTTCTTACATTATGAGTTTCCAAATGTTTTATTAAAATATTTTTTTTAATACAACGATATTTACACCCAAAACATTTCAAAGGCTTTTCACACAGATGCTTTTTTAAAATTTCATTTGTAGTACAACTAAAATCACAGGAAAAACATTTGAAAGATGTCACTCCAATATTAATCATAAAATTATTTTGTAAATCTTTAGATGCTTTTATAATATTTTGGTTTTGTGTATGTTTATTCAAAAGCTCTTCAGAATCAGATATATCAACTTCTTCTGTTTTGATTTTGTCTTGGCCAGATCTATATGTCTCCAATAAATGAAAATTTTGTGTAGAAGGTACTTCTAAACGGAAACTTTTACAAACTTGACTTTTAGTTTTCTCATATTTTCGTATAAATTCATATATAATAGTAACGATATCAAAACTATTTAAACATAATGTTGCCTTTGAATTAGAACGAAGGTCCTATCAATAAAACAATTAAAATCAGTATATGCTACTGATATACATATGTGCTTACCAATTCAGAACAACAGTAATATAACTTGTTGCAAAGTGACACACCTTCTGCTTTCAATTTAATGGACTCTATAGAAAACGTGTGCAAATTGTCCTTTATTGCCAACAAGCAAGTTGTACAAATTTTAGGTAAACATTTATCAGTAATTAATGGATTTATAGAAAATATTCCAACAAAATTAGATAAACTGTTTGTATTTTGCGCCATTAATTTATTGATGTTTTATTTTTGAATTTAATTTTATTCTGACTTTGCTATTGTATTTAAATAGGTAATGAGTTCTGGTGGATGCAAGCAAGGCCGTGCAATTCATAGATAAAGGAAGAAAGATGCGTAAATACTTAGACTAGGATAGAGAAGGGACGCGTAATACTACGATTAAAACTGTTACCGACTGCCACATACAAAATGGCTACCCCGTCTGAACAATGGCGTATCGTAGTATTGGTTTCCTAGCTCATAAAGAAATAAATGTATTAGTATTGAGGAATATATTTTTAATAATGTTCTTGCATTAGATTATCAATGAAAGCAAGGTAATGATGACATGCAGTAGATTTTTGTAAAATTGCCATTAAATAAAGTATCAGGTATGTTCTTTTTTGTTTTGAACTTTTGTGGTAGTCCTAGCCTCAATTCTCTGTAGCCCAAAATATACGTGCAGAACCAGCAAATATGGCAATAGATGGTATTAATCATTAAATAATTAGTGATGATGTATTGCAATATGGATTAAAAGCATTTGACAAGTTGTAGAAGAATCAATGCAATGAAACCAGACACAACTAGAACGTAACACTACATTAAATGATACGACAGTAAGAAATTCAAATAAATCGAAGATTCAACCGGTAGTACTCCATGCTGAATACATTCCACATAATGAAAGCAGTTATGCAGGCTCATCAGATGGCAAACAAATAGATTTATAAGTGAAAACAAATATACAAACCAACCGACCTTTAACTCACAATGCAGACATTAAAAAATCTAGAAATAAAACTAGAAATGCTGCAACTGATTTCAGATGACTTTCTTTTAACCATAAGGGAATAATTATATATAAAATAAACCATGGAGCTAATTGGCAAGATCTCCTAGAATAAAGATATAATAAGTTCCACAGTTGTTCAAAACGAAGCAATCCCTAACTTATGTAAAAGACCTAATTCTAAAAAAGAGAGCACTTAGAACTGGAATTTTATAATTTCTGAAATTTGGATTCTTTGGCCCATTGAAGAACGAGGTCTTATTTATAAGAATTTTAATTTTAAAATACTTATGCAGGATTTAGAAATCAAGTTAAGCAGTTAAATTAGATAGTTTCTATTTACATGTATTAAAGTTATTTTTGTGTTTAATTATAGTTTTGAATATTTGGGTAAAAGATTATCTAAAAAGAATTGGGTTGTATTAGGTAGAAATGTTTATAAAGTTCACTTGACAAAATACTCCTTGCGTTTTATTTATTTTGATTTAATTAAAAACTGCCGTAATCCCACTAAATAAACTAAAATATAACATAAACCCCGTGTGGCCAAAAATAAGTTAACAAGATAAAATATCATCAGAGTATGGTTAAAGATAAATAAAAAACAATACAAAGTGCAAGTTACAATTTCATTAATTCTTGTACCTTAATAACATACAGTTGATTAACATAAGAAGAAATTTACAATATAACATACAGGGTGTAATTATTTAAACTTAGGGCAAAAAGTAGGTAAAAAATACGCTAAATATAGTCAGAAACAGTTTTTTTAATGTAAAATACCTACTTTTTTGTACCGATAGGCTTAAAATCATATTTTGAGATACCACTGTTAATTCTTGTTGCTTTCAAAATCATACAGTTGAGTGACATAAACCTATTACAGTAAAGCATCAATTAACCGAACTAATTGGGACCGAGAGATAATTACGTATGTACTTACAGTATTTAACATAAATTGTACTAAATGATTGTTTTTTTTATAAAAGTTATATTTTTAGTTATGCATAATTTGAAACAT
>JAHWXV010694075.1:0-20132 GCA_024586415.1 Phrixothrix hirtus | reverse complement strand
CTGTTAAGTGGCCACCACGATCTCCTGATCTAACGCCATTAGATTTCTTTTTGTGGGGTTGGATGAAGTCTATGGTTTATTCTACGGCTATTGGCACACATGAAGAGCTAAGGAATCACATTGTAGAAGTAGCAGCAAGTATAAAGAGTAGTCCTGATATTATAAGGCGTGCTAGAGAAGCATGGATTCGTCGCGCTCAATGCTGCATTCAACAAAATGGACGCCACTTTGAATAGTTACTCTGAATGTTTTATTTTTCAATAAATATCTTTAACTTTCAATATCTCAGTAACAAATTATTTGGAGCCATATGTTTGTATGAACTTTCTTGTTTATCTCGTACTGGAGAACACATCCTTAAAATAGTGCCGTGCAATTCCGAAACACCCAGTATAATTCAGCTAACCAAACAAGCTTTTTCACTACATTTTCATAGAATAACAAATTTTCAATTAATCCTGAACATCCAATACCCCGCCCAAGCTATTTGATTTCCTCGGCGTGCTTTAGTTACAAAATTTTTAAAAGACACCTTTAATTAAAACCAAAAATATTGAAAAGCATGTTTACCAACTTATTCCACTCACACGCGTCTACGTTATTACAGGTTTTATCTGCATTAAAGGTAGAAACACACATAACCGGGACGTACCCGGACCGGAGCACAGCCGTCACACGGCTATATGTCAAAATATAAAATAATTGAAGAAAATCAAATATGATTATTTTTAAATGACTTTTATGAAGTTTGTAATATATTTTATTTAAATTTTATAAATCAGTATAGTTATTAATACTGTTAAAACACGCTTTTATCTGTAGGCTGTCATCCGGTCCGGGCACGGCCCGGTTATGTGTTTCTACCTTTATTAGATAACGTAAATGGAAGTTCGTTCAATAAATTAGGAGAAACAGGACTGCCCCAGCGTGGAGTGCGACTCGCGCTCCCTTCTTACAACAATTCCTCATGCCAGTATTCGCAACTATAGATAATGAAAAAATATACATTTATGATCAACAACTCTGAGCCATTTCCAAACTAAATTTCTACAAACAATCAAACTTAATAAATCGAGAGAAACTGGTCTTTGTATTTGATCTCGTAAATTCAATTGAATCTAATCTCGCTAATAATTTATTTATTTTAATATGAAGAATATTTGAGTTTGTACTTGAATTAATTTTGTACTGTTATAATTTAATTGATTTTAACTAACTGCATCAATTTAAGTTTTGAAATGACTTCTCTAAAATGAAAATTTTTACAGTACAAATTTAGCAATTTTAATGACCCGAAGTTTTCAGGTATATTAATTAGTTACTGGCCTCCTGATTAGTTTTTATTATAACTTTTAGAAGTGCATAATTGAAATTCAGAAGAATTTGTTCACTTTATTGACTTGTATTTAGTACATCTTGTTCTCACTAACGAGGTCATTGTATTAATTCTAATATTTAATTATACTTACAAAAAACTTTACGAAGAGTCCCACTGTAAAGTTGTATGTACTAAATTAATAAATTCAAATTACCAATTCTACCGTAGCATTGCTAATATATTACCATACTTAAATATTCACTAAATGTAAGATTAATTAATTACTAAGAATGTATCCAATTTTCCGCTACGTTAAGATTCTGAAATTATGTCATGGTTCGTTTAAACTAACGAGAACCACTGTAAAATGATTTTACGTAAAAAACAAATTTATGCGCAGTTATGATAGAACTTGGCATTGCTTAGAATTGATTGTGTTAAGAATTGTTAAATTACCCTTAAGAATTGTACGGTCTATTTAAGTGACAACAATGGCAGCCTAGAAAAATACTGATATGAGAAAAAAGTTATCACATTGGGAGTTCTTTCTACGGTTTCAGCGTATAAAAATAAAGTAAAGAAAATGTGGCTATACTTTTTTCACATACGAATGAAATTATGAACAATAAAACGTTTTACCAACACAAAGTAATTAATTTAATAATAAATATCATATAATAAATACGCAGAAGTTTCTGTATTTTGTTGTTTACTGGAGATTGTTAACAATTATTCAATTATTGGCAGAAAATTTTTAAAACGTAACAAGTAAGTATAACGTTACCGTGTACTTCTTATGTGAAACAATCTCTGTTGTGGTATGTTGACTATAACAGCCGCGCGGTTTCCCATAAAATTCACTTGCCCTCCGGTTTTTGAAAATTATTAGTAAAATAGACAATGTTATAATAACATATAAGCCTAAAAATTTTAAATTTTGGAATAAATATTTTACTAGAATTTTAAAAGAAAGCATCCCATCTTCGGGCCCTCTCGCGATCGAACTCGGACACTAAATGTTGTCCCCGCCCATTTAATTTTATTTAAATTTTCCTTTCGATTGAACACCCTTCCAATTCACGTTTACGCCTGGAATGCAATATAGCTCACTATTCGCAACTATATACTACAATGATTTAAATTGAATCGAAGAAATGGGAATGCGGTAGAAATGGCTTGAATAATTTAAATAAGAAATGACAAGTATTAGTAATATTATATTAAAAGATTATTAGTCTATAAAACGAATTGAGAGTAAGCAATAAGTATAATTTATAAATTTGACCATGTAACTACATACATATGCATAAGTAAACTTTCAGTATATTGGTGCATTTAAGAGTATGGAATAAAATAATTAGGCGCATCAAAATTAAATTATGCTTATGTGTATAAAAAATATATATTATGCAATCATCTTGTTTTTTGCAAAAATGGCGTTCTTAAACTGCTTATTTTACAATATTCATATAACTTAGAATAATCCATTTTTGAAGAAAAGTGAGTAGTAATTTAGTAATTTACGCCTTAGCTTTTATAAAAAAAACCCAAATTGTTAACTATTTTAAATCAAAATGTGTATAATTAATGTTTCACATGTAGAAATGAATATGTAGGTATAATTTATGTATATAGATGGAAATAAAGTTAGTAAATAAAATATAATTTTTTGAATAGTATGATTTAAAACTCATATTATATGTTATATTTCCTTCCTTTACTCTTACCACTCAATACCGGACTTTAGATAGATTTTGGTGTATTATTATTTTGGCTAAGTTTACAACCATATTTGACAATACTCCCTCAACTGTTGTCATCTTGTCTATATGTAATATATTTTTATTTTAAATACTTACCAGCTCAGATTTTACGCGTGTTCAATAGATCATGTAAATTTTTTCGTACAATCTATCACTGGTATCAATTTAATTAATTTTAACAAAATTTTGCTCGGTTGTTATCGTGATAGAGCAACTCGGTTATTGATTTTTTTGTTTTTTCGTCCCTCGGTAAACCATTTGTGTCATTGTTTCAAACACTCGCACATACAATTTTATATTATTACTGAACCTCTTTTGCAATGGTTTCAGAGACTCAGGCCATTTCTTCATAAGGTATTTGACATTAATATGTTGCTTACAGATTACAATGAAATCTGGATTATCTAATCTGCTTCTGGAAGCTTTATGGTCACTTACCTTGCATGTACTCCTTGTTGTTGTAACTTATTACCTATAGGACGCCCAGTTTTGTTATTTTATAGCCGCATATTGTAGAATACTTTATAAATGAGTATATCGACAGCTGGATATGTAAAATTAACTTTCAATCACCCATACAATAAAATGAATGGAAGGGGATAGCTACCAAAAAGTATCCATATGTGCAGATGTACGTCTTTCTGTTATTCAAATTTGGAAATCGAAGTGATTTTAACCTGAAAATCATCTTTTTAAACTTGTTGATCGATCCTTGTACCTAAAGCTGTGAACATCGTTGTGTCCATGTGTTCTATGAAATATGTTTTTTTTAAGAATTTGAGTTTGACAACCACTTATTTTTATGTGTTTTGCGTCTTTATAACAGCTTGCTTTTATTTTTACCTCATTGATTAAGTAAGCTTTTACTTTATGCCAATACCCCTGTCTTGGACAAAAATAAGAAATTCAAAATAAATCAGGCCATTTCCTTTCTTTAATTAATTTACAAATGCATGAACTTTCAAATTTAGCAAAACCATTATTTTAAGCTAGTATATAAAACTGCATTCTACATAAAATATTTACAATATATACTTTCAAAATCAGTTTTGCAAGGAAACATCTTTGCCTCAATGTTTTAGCGAGCTGAATTTCTTTTACACGTGTAGGAAGGTACGTGCAGGTTCTCACCGTTTTATTTCAGGACCCGGGCCATACTTCCTTATAGCTCGGCGTGCATTAAAACAATTACGGAATTAGATTTTCTCCGAGATATTTTAATTATTTTAATAATGTAAATTTTTATTAAAAATTTTTAGACAGTAAAGTGACAATTTAAGGATTTGTAATCTGTACTAGATAATCCTTGAATCCCTACAGGACATGAGAAGTCAAATTCAAAGTCTCTGCCTTGTTTAAAATATTTTACTACTTTTTATCTTCTCTAAAATTATCTTAAAGTATTTTCCCTCTTTAAAAATTATCAAAAGAATGTTGTTATCCTACATTCCTAGACTAGGTCCTCAGTATTGTAGAATAATTTCCTAATTAAGCCGGTCAATTTACATTAAAATCAAAAATTGACCTCAATTGTTTAAAACTGAATTCACGGCGGAAATGTTCGTTTTCGGTATTGTGTTGTTAATTTGACCTAGAGAGCCTACTTTATGGCGGGCCTTGAACAAGGTAGGCAAGAATGTCGTTGGGGAATAAGAACTAGGTACAGGAGAAAAAACTTTGCTCTTTTTGGAACATCGGAATGAAATGAATTTCGATACAAAACGATGTTACTTTGTAGTAAATTTTTACTTTGTGTCTTTGTTAAACGCACCGTTTTGTTTTTCTGTCTCTTTTTATAGTATTTATTTCACTTATTTATGTTTGCTTAACAATCCTAATTGTGAAAACAATCAAATTAATTTCATTTTATATTATTAAATATATTTCATAGTTGTTAATTTTTCAACTTTGAATATCACTTTGGATTAAATATAACAGTTAACCAATTGTAAATAAATCATTCGCAAACTTTATAATTGATTAATCGTTCTTTACAAATCATCAACCGAAACCAATTTAATTAATATTATTAATACATAATAACGCGTCAATGTCAACATTAATTTGATGTAGAAGTGTTATAATTTTGATTGTTAATTGCACTCGAATTGCTTTCTCAACTTCAGCTGTAGCGAAAATATTTTATACAACAAGCACCGAAAAGTATTACCTACTTGTGCAGAATAAACTTTTTTGGAACTTATAGTTATAACAATAACTATTTAAAAGTCTTGTTTTGTTACTAAATTATTTATACCTTGTAATAATTTCGAATATTAATGAATATTCATTTTACACTTATTGCTTTACTTAAAAGAATATTTTTATAAATAACTTTAAATTGTAATGAGTTAAATGCCAGTTTATTTATTTCATTAAACGGTGTTAACCAACTGGTTTTATCCTAAAGAAATTATGCTAAAATTTTGGTGTAGGGCCTGATAAACAATAAATTTATTGGAAAAGAGACAAATGTAAGTAATTTGTCGGCTGATTAGATGAATCACACTATGAAAAATAAATGAAATTTGTCACATACGAGAAATAAGTTGATTTATAAGAAAGTATGTGTTTTTAAATACGACTCATAGTTAAAGCAGGTGCGAATTTGTATTAACCTTTTACGTGAAAATTTGCCAAACATGTTTTTAGAAATTACATTAAAATTTTCGCAGGTTTGTTATGTTTAATATCGTATACACGCGTGAGTTAAATAATGTTCTTGATAAAAATATCACAACAGAATAAACAATTTTTTGTATATACCCTTTTGATTCCTTAAAAGGTTCACAAAAGAATTTTAAGGTTGCTCGGAGTATTCTACATTAGATAAAATATTTCATAAAACTCTTACTTAACGATGATAGACCTATTTCTAAATAGTCGAACTTTGATATTAATTGTAAAATTTATTACAGGACGAATCAGAGTGTTGTTTGAATTAAGCAGATCTTACTTTTAACTGTTACATCTTTTCTTGCATACTTAACACGTGTAATTCTTATATAATTAAAATCTTCTTTTTAGAAACTTTAATTTATGACACTTACATTGTTGCTTTATTATTATAATTTGCATTATTTTATGATTTTGAAATTTAGTTTACGCATTTTACTTGTCTTTTGTTTGTATACATTAATTACTGTTTTGAATATCAAAATGGCTAATTTTGCTTTACACTGCTTTTGCTCCTTATAAAGTAGTTGATCATTAATTAGTAAATAATATTCAGAGTAGGTTGCCCTAAAGGAAAATGTCTTTGGAATAATCCATTTAATTAGGCAGAGGGTGCTTTGTAATTTAGATATAACAAGGCAATGCAAATTTTAATAAAATTATATAAAAAATTTTGAGTTATATATAGAATTAGGGTTAGGGCATTATTTTTACTTTAGTAACGGTCCTTTCAATTTTTGGTTTTAATTTAAAGTTATATTGTACAAAGGATATGTCATATTATTTATATTTTAAATAGGTTTGGATTTTACAATATTTAGAAAAGGAAAATAGATCCAAATACAGTGAAACCTGCAAAATTAAACATCTAATCAAGTTGAACGGTTTTTGCAAGAACCATTTATTTAGCTTTAATTTACATTGAGCACCTCGATATCTTATACATTGGGCAAGTAATTCAGAACCAACTTATGTAAAATCCATTTAGTTGCACGTTTATATTAAACACCTATTGTCGTACCTGTCCTTCGAACAAATGTGTACAGTAAAAAGGTAACAATATGATTGTCATAACAGCAATAAAATACTGTCAGCTGATACATATTTAAAAATTCACATTCTCTTCATTTGGTAAATTTTTAATTCCTATATAAGATGCTATTTATTTATCTTGAAGTAGAACGCTGATTTATCACAAATATGTAATATTAGAATTATAATGACTTAAAAACAAGCATGCTTTCTAAATAAAAATTATATGTTATTACCCGGCTTTTAAATTAATTGTTTGTATGTCAAACACCTGCACAAGTTTAATGGATTCAACTGGAATCGCAAATATTTAAGATAGAGCGGTTTCACTGTATGTTCTTCATCAGTGTTGGTACCTAAAGCATGGAGCACATCTGAGTTCAAGACACTAGACACGCTGAACGTATGCAGCGTTCCCATAGGACAATCATTCCTCCTTTAAAATGAATCACCACACTGCAAACCGGAATAATTGGACGTTAAAGTTACTTTTGAAAACAATACCATACAGTTACAGGCTAAATCCTATACTTGATGGCAACACATTAGAGAACCTAGTGATGAAACATAATTTCTGACCATTAAAATAGCTATTTGTGTATTAAGAGCTCATTGTCGCCAGAGACAGCAACTTGACGCACGACACGCAGCGGAGCGCGACAAGCTGTCAAAAGTGACAAAGTCGCTTTACTCTCGAATTACACACAACATTTTTTCCACAATCGCATTATTGATACCAAATTCAAAAATAACAAAGTAACAATTAAAAATTATAATTAATATTAATAAAATTGAAACGTACATTTATTTATATGAAGTATGTATTCTTTTCTCAGTTGTTAAGGTAATGTTACATATTCTTTCATAAAAATATATATTTATTACCTAATATATGCCATTTCTTATTTTAAATAAATAATTTTAAACTATCTATCAGGATAATTATCATTATATGTACACAAATTCATATATACAGGTTGTTTCTAATTAATTGTAAAATTAACAAATATATAAAAAAAAGAATTTATTATAACTACAACAAACATAAATTCCAAAATATACAAATTCAAAATAAATTTATCAGTTTACCTTATATTCCTAACTTGACAACAAAATTTATAAACACTTTTAAAGAACTTAATATAACAATAGCTTTTAAAAATCACAACACAACAAAAAAAATTGTTACTAACCTAAAATTCCCCACTAACTTAATAAACAATTCCAACTTAATATATAAAATTAATTGCAACAATTGCTAAGCATGTTATATAGGACAAACGAACAAAAACTCGAAAATAGAATAAAAAACCATCAATATGACGTAAAACGTAAAAGTCCAACTACAGCTCTATCTCAAGACTCAATAGAATATACGCACATATTTAGTTTTGACCAATCTGAAATATTATTAATTGAAAAAATGTATAAAAAAAGACTAATTAAAGAAATGATTTATAAAAAAAAAGAAAAAAACGCAATAAATTTCATCAATTTTGTTTATAATAATATCATAAATCTATAAACAACAAAATTTGCAATTAATTAGAAACAACCCTGTATATATGTATTTGTTTCTTTTGATGTTGCCAATTTATTTACAAACCTTCGTACTGATGTGATTTTTGATATTATTAAACAAGAATGGCATTTGGTTGAACTTTATACTAAATTTCCAAAATCCGTTTTTATTGAACTTGTTTCTTGAATTTTTAATTATGTTTTTTTCCAATTTAATAATAAGTTTTATAAAAAAATCTCAGGTATACCTATGAGATGTCCCATATCTCGTATACTGGCTGATATTATTATGAATGCCATCATTAAAAGTGCGATTTCTAAATCTAATGTCAACGTTGGCTTTTATTCGGCATCTTATAACAAAATTTTCTACTAATTGAAAGCAAATATCTTCTTCAAAGTTCACATCTTTGCTGGGCTACTAAGATACATGCTTTTGATTGACAAAAGAATCTACGATCCATGTGCTTTATTTTTATTTATCGACGTAAAAAGGATTCGGCTTTCGAGAAATGTGATTATTAGAAAAAAGGAAATATGGAAATATGGCAAGTTCCAACTCCCAACTTAAAAATGTACCTCAATATATAAAATTCTTAATTTTCTTAATCAAAATTAAAATACCGTGCTGGACTTTGATTCTTTTCAATGATACGTTTAATGATACATAATTAGGAATTTAAATATTTCATGATAATTTCCATTTATTAAAGATATATTTTGTTGAACAGGCTTTGAAGTTCAAGGTCGGTACCTTAATTGTATTTTAATGTTCAATTTTCTTTATTGTTTTTGGTTTTCTAATTACATTAAAGGTCTGTCCTTACTGAGGTGTTTTGATTGCAATTTTTCGTTATAAAATTGAGTGAGCAAAAACTACTAGGAAAAAAGCCATGGTTTAGGAAAAATATTCTCACAGACAACTTGTGAGAAAATTATTATAAAGGAATTTCTAGGCGATTTCTAGAGACACTGTCGGGCAGTAGAAGAATGAACAGTTGACTTAGAGGAAAAAATTAGAGGAATTGGTAATTTCCTGACAGCTGGTGTGCTGCTGAAGAAAACTTCAACGATTACTTAACTGCAGGATTTAATTAAACAAGTCCAAAAAATTTGAGTTTCTAGTCGCACAATGTAAAGATGTTTCCAAAATTGTAATAAAAAGCCTGCTTCTGGTTCCCTTCCCACCACGTGAAATCAATTTTGGACGACTGGAAGCGAGTAATTTTCTAATGAGACTCGAACCCGTCTACAAGGTTTGGACAAACATAAACATGTTTGGAAAAATTTCACTAGACCTGAACTCGCCCAGGTAACCTTGCGGAGTATGAATCTTATACATTGGGAGACTATTAACAACGAAGCTTACACGAAGTTCATGCTTGTGCGTTGGCTAGCTTTAAATGTGCGCGTACACCGGTTTGCAACAAATTCACCTACATTTGAAAAACCAAGTTAGTTCCTATTATGTAAATGTTTCATTTTTAAATTGAGGCTACAATAAAACCAATAGAGCTAATTTTAGTAACAGGAATCATTTCGCTAGATCTGCATTTTTTAAAGTACGAAAATTATTGAATACTGTTAAAAAGGAAACAATAAGATAATAATAAAGCTTTACTTCATAACATAGAAAATACAAATAAAGCAAGACTAAGGATCATGACTCCACCGCCATCCAGAACTTGATTTAATCTTGCAGGTGTAATGAAATAAAATTTCGCTTATAAATTTCACGCTGGCAACTATTTTTGAAAGTATTGAAACTTTTTTGTGTTTGGTTAATCATGACATGCTTGAATTGTTTGACGTATAGCACATATAGAAAATAACCAAGGAATTAATTTATTTAAAATTTGGTGTGCGCGAATCTTTTGCAAGTTAGTGTACTTGCTAGACATTATATGGTGCCGTTTGCGCACTACACTAACTCTCTACGTCCATTAAGATGTTTGACCACGTAGTGCTGAAGCTCTCAGTAATCACCTTAGGGAAGTAGATATTGTGAATATGGAAGACGGTATTTGAACCCAAGAAAACACAAAATATTAATAGGAAATGTGTTCGTGCACAGAAGCAACCTTAAGTATCCCTCGCCGAATTGAAAGAATCATCGAAAGAAACATAGAGGAGTGTATCTTAGGAAAACAAGTAAAAAGCTTCGAGATAACATTCGAGCAAGAGGGAGTAACACTAGATATTAGGTATCTCGGCAAAAATTTCTTGAATATTCAAATTTTTACAATTAAAAATCAAGTTTCATCTTGTTTATGTTAATTTTCCACTTACCTTTACGTAAACAAAATATTAAATAAATATGTTGCATATGAAACAAGAAATATATGTAAGTGAAAAAAAATAGTAGGCGGTGTGTTAATTTTGTCAAGGAGTGTATCTTCGCATGCTTTCTTATACGGCCTTATTCACCATCATCTTAAAATTTTACTGTTTAACTTTAAAAAAAATGCAATTGACAGGGGGAAAATTAACCATGTAATTTTGATTTTTGTGTATTTATTTTATAGTTTTGTTGTTTATTGAAATCTTAAGTTTTATCAAATCTTCAAACAAATTTTACTTTAGTATTTAAATTTATTTCAAAATTTTGAGTTAAACACTTTTAGGTGTAAGTATTTTGCTGATCCTGCAGTATCTTTCTCAAAAAACTAAGTGTAAATGGATATATTGTCTTGAACATTATTTTGCTGCGTTATTTTCGAAACTGACAGTTCAAAACTCTGAATACAATATGAACAATGCTTTATTTTAATCATTTAATTTATTTAATTTAATTTATTTTAATAATTTAAAAATATTGTCTGCCATGTATAAGCATTACTATTGCCTATTTGTTATTTAAGGACAGGATTTTGCGGCTTTTGACAATACCAATCAACTAAATGTTTGTATTACATGAAAGTTGTTTGAAAAGTAATTTGGTGTGAATGCTCATAGTGCCAGCAACAATTTTATCAGTGGCCATATGATCCCTCTTTTTAATAATCGTAATTAACCCTTTTGTTTGACGGTTCTTTCAAAAGAAACATTTTGTTCGATTTTGCCAAATGGATGGAATTGGAATTCAAAGCATGATCCGATCCTTTTTTTTTAGAAGAGAAAGCAGTGAAGGAAATCCATGAAAGGTTTTTTTACATGTCCTTCCTATTTCATTGTTAGACTTCGGTCAAACGAGTTCAGACGTGGCAGAACTGCAATTAAATATGCACTATAATTTATACATCCAAAAACAGCCAGAAAATATCCTTAAGACGGCAGAAGAGATGGACATGTCAGATGAGCGAACTAAATATGGAAGGGCTTTCCGCAAGACGGATGCAGCGTTTGTTCAGTGTAGAGAAAACAGCACTTTTAGAGAAATTAAAGACTACCATCGCAAAATATCGTCCTGGAAATGTTAAGAATATTCGTAGCAATGGAGAAACACATTCAACCCTTGCCACTCAACAAAACTTGGACGAATTAGTATTTGACTTTGTTTTACGCCAACAGCATTCGTCTGATTTTGCCCCTTAGGGTTTCCATCTGTTTCCGAAAGTCTGTTTTATCTTACACATGCAAGTAAATATATGAGTATATACGAGGGTGGTTCGATATTAAAGTTAAAGATGTTGGATATACGTAACCTGCGCACGCAATCTCGGAAGTACGTGCATTTATCGACTAGAAGTGAAGAGTTGGCGTAAAATAGATACTTACAGATCCCAAATCATTTATCTGAGTTTAACATGATAGAACGATGATTCGGAAAATTGAAATAGTTTCTTGGTGGAAGTGCGTCCAGTTATTAGATTTCTGTAAGCAGAAAATTATTTATTGTTTAAGGCGTCTGAAAAGGAATGTGAAGTATGTTTGTTAGAAACATTGTTGCAATTAAAAGTTCGTAACTAAAAATTTGCATTTTTATTTAATTTGTTCTTTTCTGTTTAGATTGAATAACTCTATAGTGTATATTGTCCATTACGAAATCGAATGCTAATTTTAGCGATTGCATTCTATTATCGTCTGTGTGACCGTGAGAGAGGTATAAAGCAGTTACGCGGGAATTTTTATTGTATGATCGATGAATGGTTAACGGCATCGGCGCTCTTTACATTTTGAATAATTTTTAAATATTCTTTAATTACGATTTTCGGTCTAGAAAATTATAACCATTTCCTTGTGTTGAAATTATTATTTTGGCTGTTATTTTGATATTTTACTTTTGTTTGGAAGTTTCTTCCATGGGTTTTAATTAAAATAACTAATTAAAATGCGTGGTGTGAACTGGTTAAAATAAGGTAGGCGTATTTTAAAAATAATAATTGCTTATCTGCTGACCTTGATAAAATAAATAAATGCGTTCACTTTTCTTTACAATACTTGTAAAGCATATTTAATCTTTAATCTAGTACCCACAACTGACTACCCACTCTCGTACACTTTGACAGAAGACCAATAATTAATAAGAAGTCGCAATTTAACCCTTTCGTTACTGAATAATTTAAAAGCAATAACGTATGGATACACTAAATATATCTTTTTCAAAACGTTTACTTTTAGTTCTTAAAAATCGAAATGAAAATATACAAAAGAGAACAATCATATATCTGGAGATAATATTCAGTCAACAAGAACATAGGTTGTTTGACAAGCTAACTAGTCCACAGTATCTTAAATTCGACTTTTTATCACGAGTATGCTCGTCAATAGTAACGAAAGGGTTAGCACATATTTTAAATAATTAATAATTGAATAAAGCCAACAATTAATTCAAATTTTACAACTATCTACAAGGTGGTTATCGCTAACAGAAGTTATTCAACTAGCTGGAAGATTTAGATCATTTACTGTAATTGATGAAAGTTCTACCTTTGCATTCCAGGTAGCTACGAATTATTTCTTAATTTATTCTTAATAATGTTTGAATGAAAATTAAAATTTAAATGTTTATTGAACACAATCTTAAACGTGTGCACTTATTCTGACTGAGTTTACATAATTAATTAATTAATTAATTTACTTTTCTGTTGTTGCTGCTACTTCTAAATTTTTCGTTGTAAAAGATCACCTTGTCTATGGAATTCAGTTATCGAAGACGCCGAACTTTGTTCAACTGGTGAAATCGACATTCTGACAGCGGAATGGTCTTGAAGAAATTGTTCACAGTTCGCTGAACTTAATGCGCTGTATCTGACTCCTGTATTCGTGAGGAATAATGTTGATGGTCAATTTGTAAGTACTATTAAATCACTGCTGCATGAAAGGTACTTTTGAGTGTCTTGTAGGTGTTTTTATTGCCTTCGTTACGTTGGCATGGCAACCCTGTTTTCTAGGTTTCTATGAATCGGATGTTCCTATTTCAAAGTTGTTTTTCTACTCTGTCTTGTTTACAATTTTCCATGCGGCTATGCTTTATGCATAAGTTGCTTTTCTGGAAACTACTTTATTGCGAAGCGATGCTGTTTACTTTATGTTTGTTGATGTCACATCACTGTCATTTTAAGTAATTTATTGTCTTGCAAACCTTAGATAACGTATTTTAAACGTTTTTAAATAACGCTTAAACTATAATAAAATAAGTTTCATAGGGAAATAAAATGCACGTTTTCAGTATTTGATTTCTGTTTGTTGCAATTCCATGATTGCTGGAACCACAGCAAAATTCTTCTAATTAAGGTGAGAGAAAATCTCTAGCATCACTCTGTGATATTGAGCATTGACTATAACAGAATTTTCTTCATGAATTACGCCTTTGGACATTGTACTGCTCTACACAGCAGCACGTGGGTATGCAGCAAAACTTTTGCCGGGTAACAAATGCACCTAAGCAGAAATTTGCTTCATCTGTGATTAATAATTTTCGTGGAAAATCGTGAATCATGTTATTCAAATCTATTAAGGTGGGATAGTTTTTAGGTTTTAGGTGATATACCGTATGCCCCAAAGGTATGGAATAATGGTTCTGCAGGTTTAACCAGACGTTGTATTAAAAAATGTTTCAAATAAAAGTTGCTTAACAAGATATTCCACACATTTTAGCGTAAAACTAAACATTTCATGATGACGTCATTTGGAGTTATGATGTCATAAATACTTTTTTAAATGGAAAACACCCTGTATATTATTAGTTTTTTACATTACTCTAAGTAATACCTTTTAAAATGGTATAAGGCTTAAATGGTGTAAAGTTAACAGTTTTCGAAATTGTTTAGTGATAATCGGAAAAATGTGATGAGTCTAGGATGCCATGAAAATTGTTTTCATTGTTTTGAATAAAAAGTAGTAAACTGTCATAAGTTTTGTAGTAGTACTTATTATTGTAAAATGATACATTTAACAGAAAAAGAAAGAATTATCATTTTAATGCTGATTGATTATGGAGAACGAAGAAGAACACAACAGGAAGTATCTGCTCTTTTTAATGAGATGTGTCCAAATCGTAAACCGATTACTCAGTCGGTTGTCAGCAAAACTCTAAAGCGGTTTAAATAAACCGATCATGTTAGAGATGTTCCTAAAATTGATCGATCTAATGATGCGACAAACGATGATAAGAAGCTAAATTTGTTAATAGAACTGGTCGAAAACTCGCACTC
Organism: Phrixothrix hirtus; assembly: GCA_024586415.1. Classification (NCBI taxonomy): domain Eukaryota; kingdom Metazoa; phylum Arthropoda; class Insecta; order Coleoptera; family Phengodidae; genus Phrixothrix; species Phrixothrix hirtus. Next base: position 5,226 of record JAHWXV010694075.1, on the reverse strand, counting down.
ATTGACTCGTCAACTAGCTTTAAATCACGATGTAAGTAAAGGTTCCATACATTGCATTTTAAAAAAGGAAATACAGCATCCTTATAAACCCATTTTACTGCAAGAGTTATCCGAAGATGCGAATACATGATGGAACGAATTAACAATTACCGAAACTTTGTGAATGAAATTTTTTTTTGATGAAGCCACTTTGTATCTAAACGGAAGAATGAATAGGGACAATTGTCAGTACTGGTCCGCTAGCAACCCTCATTGAATGATTGAAACTCACACGCAAACACCATAGAAACTGAACGTTTGGACAGGAATTTGTGGTGGCTACATTATTGGTCCCTTTTTTATTCATGGAAACCTTATTGGTGATCGGTATTTACAATTGCTACAAGAACAAATAATTCCGTCTTGTATAGTCCTATTTCCCAACAATAATAACATTTGGTTGCAATAAGGGGGGCACCACCTCACTTTCAATTAAATGTATGTAGGTATTTAAATGCAGTGTTTGCTAATCGTTGGATAGCCCGAAGAGGTTTTTGGAATAATCACCACGATCTTCCGACCTGACGCCTTGTGATTTGTTTATGGGGCCACTTGAAAAATAAAGTTTACAGAAACCGCCCTAATGATCTGGCAGAATTAGAACAACGGATACGAGTTGAAATAGCACAAATATTGTCCAACACCTTAAGAAATTCAGTTCTTGCCTTTTCTGGCCGATTGGGTCATTGTCTCGCTGTTAATGGACATTTCGAGCATTTATTACGTTAGATATTCTGTTTTACAAGTTACTGTTTTAAGTAATAAAAAATTAGTACCTTCTTCGGTCTTCCAATTTATTAATTAACATTCAAATATCTCGAAAAATGTTAACTTTATACCTTTTAAACCTTATACCATTTTAAAAGTTATTACTTAAACTAATGTAAGAAACCATTTAAAAATAGTATTGATGACGTCATAACTGCAAATGACGTCATCATAGAATGTTTAGTTTTACGCCAAAATGTATGGAATATTTTCTTAAGCAACTTTTATTTGAAACATTTTTTAATACAACGTTTGATTAAACCTGCAGAACCATTATTCCATACTTTTGGGGCACGCGGTACCTATAGAAACGCATGAAAATCTAATATGAGTATTATTAAAATTCGCCCAATCGGAAGCTTCGACTTGTTGTCGTTACTGGTTTTTTGCAAAATTTAGCCTTACATACTCGATATTTTTATTGGAATTCCTTATGCATGGTTTACATATTTTACAACCGCCGTTCTTTCACATTGTTGAAGTTGTTGAATTTAACAGCGTATCGTTTTTGCAAATGGAGCAGTTGAAGTAGGATGATTTCTGCGAAAATATAGATGTGTCAACACAACCGAATCATTATTTTTAATAAATAAACTAATTATTTTAGCACCTTCTTATATTTATGTTTTAGTATGAAAACAACTATCAAAACGAATTAAATAAACACCTGGTATAAAAACCGGATACTTTATTAAGACCCACCCGTTACAGTAAAACTTTTATTAAATACTTTGGTAACATATTGCTGTAAAAATGATTTGCTTGTAAGGTATACTTTTGAAGGATATACTACACAAATATTTTACCTAATTCTTAAAAAAGATACATTTGTTTAAGGAAAACTCGATGCTATACTGACATGTTGTGAAATGTATGTAACATAAATTATATAGTATATAGTCCATTGTACAGTATTATAGCTTTTGATATTAACGCGAATTAAATTTTAACCCTTAAGGCCAGCTTAAACCTTTCGTAATACTAGTCTAGTAATAGTGTAAGCATAAACGCTGCAAGTAACTTTTACTTGCTTATTAATGGTTAATAGTTATTTATGTACTAAGAGGGTAAGCTAGCTTTCCAAAAAAGTATTGTAAGCGAGGGACCTAATTTAGCAAAGAGAATCCAGTTACGTCATGGCGTCAATTTATTTATTATGTTAACATTGCTCGTGATATGAGAAATTTACCTTAATTCCTAGAGAGTAAAATGTTAGTTTTAGTTCTAAGAAATAAAACGTTACAAGTTTATTTTAATTTCGTTTGTATAAATGTCAATGTGTAATTTCTGCTCATTGAAATCTTTCGTAAGCTTGAACCAACGGTCAAGTTTTCGACATAAATAGTTTAAAGACATTAAAATTTTTATGCACATCAGTTGATATTTCAATTAGTTAAATGCCATGGTATGTTGTGTTGATATTTCAATTAGTTAAATGCCATGGTATAAGATAGAAAAATGATTTTCATTTCCTCGGGTTCTAAGAAGCCTTTAGTTATACGAGGTTTGTACAGTATTTATTGTCTCTGGCATATAAAATAACATTATTTTTCTACGTAGTTACTGCGCACTTGAAAATACATATTCCACTTGTTCTGAAATTTTCTAACAAAGACATTTTTTTTCAAAAACTCGAAATTTTAATTGGTACAAGTATTTTTGAACTTCTGCCATTACGTCATCGTCGCTATCAAATTTGGTTCCTCTAATGGTTTCATTAAGCTTCGGAAATATATAAAAATCGTTAGCCTCTAGATCGGGTGAATATGGTGTATGAATGATGAGTTTAAAACCAGCATCGTGAATAGCCTTTCAAAGAAATAAGACTCGGGAATTGTCTGGATGAAAGAGATTTCCACGAAACAACTTTCCTCTGCTCTTTTCCTTAATACAGTCACGAAGTTTATTGATTAATTTAGCATAATACTAGCCTGTGACCAAGTTTCAGATAATCAAAATATAATTCCTTCGTTATCCCAGTTTGTGGTTGTTTAGCACATTTGACTGTTCGAAAGTTCTTCTACCACATCGAAACTCCCGAGGCCAATTCTTTACTACCTGATATGAAGGAGTGTAATCCCCAAGTACACTAATCATATCTTCATGAATTTCTTTTGGCGTTAAAACTTTCTTTTGCACGAAACTGGTTTTTCTCCATTTCTTTGTATCGTTCCAAAACTTCTACTGTTCTTAATATAACTTTTTAACAAATATAGCTATTAAAACCAAAATTAACACACCGTTTGGCAGAAATACAATGAATATGTCGTGTTGTTATGGAAAGTTGTACAATCCTTCTACACAGGAAGATCACAAATTAAGGGTTGCGCGTTATTAATCATAATTTCAAAGTGTCGTGTATTCAGCGGTAATGATTTATGGCTTAGCACTTTCTTGTAATGATTTATGGCTTTCATACCAATTTAATAGTACTTCATTGTCAGATTCCACCAAGGAAGAAATAAGAGTAGTGGTACGCTATTTCACCCAGAAGAGCCGAAACCTGCAAAGATCGTTCGCAGAACGATGAGAGTTAGATCGAAGTAAGATTTTTGAGTTGATGAATCATTTTATAAATCGCTCATATTTCTCTACGATGAAGAATATTCAACTAAGTTTTTTATCTCTAACACCAAGGCTAATATCAAAACATTTAGGTAAATTGTTCGTAATAGTTGTGCATTAGACATTGTTTAGCATTTTCAATTATCCACGATGAAAGAATGGCTACGCACCAGGCCAAACAGTTTCTACTAGTTAAGGAGTAGATCAAGGGTGTACAATTAGGGAAGACTATGTTGAAAAACGATACAAGTTTAACCTTATTTATATAATAAAATGTTGGATTTTTTAAAATGTTTTTAAATTTTGACTTATTTTAATATAAAATGTCGCTTTCTTTTGTTTTCCCTTCAAATTAAAATATTACGTCCTTTTCAAGGTGGCTTGAAAACAATGGGTTTTTAAAATTGAGTAATGGATATTTTTTTACCAAGTAATCCAAAAAGGTTGAAAATAGTTTGAATATCACGCGTTAGTATTTTGGAGACTTTTACAGCTCAACAATATTTTTTTAAATAATTTGTATTTATTACTTTTCCCACCACAAGATATACCACTAGTATTAAACAAACAAGTTTTAGGTAAAAAGACAGGATTACCATGCTTTAAAATATTTTATTTCGGAAACAAAATTGTCGTTGGAAAGAATTTTGAGGATTTTTTTTGGATTTTCGTCTCTCCGTACGTGGCTATTATGTAAATTAAAAACTCCATTCCTAGTAAAACACGATTCCTCAGTAAACAAGATTCTGTCCAGAAAACTATGTTCTTCTATGAAGTGGTTTTGTATCCATTCACAAAATTGCAACCGCGGAGCATGATCAGTTTCAAGTAGTTCCTGAACACGTTGAAGATGCAATGGTCGGAGGGACTGTTCCTGAAATGTTCGATGCACGATAAACTTAGGAACATTAGCCTGTCTAGCCACTCTTCGAATACTCTCTGCTGGATTCTCTTCGACGGAATTAAGAATATTATCCTCGTCTTCAGCAGTTATTTGACGTGATCGACCAACATGAGTAGTTGATTTTTTCAATATTCCGAACTCTCTCAATCTTCGATCTATGGCAGCAAACGTTGTATGATGTGGATCACGTTTATCAGGGAACCTCTCAGCATACGTTCGTGCTGCTCTCGAGCAATTCATCCTGTACTCTCCCAATATTAAATGCATATCTGCCAATTCACTAAAGGAATATTCCCTAATAAAAAAATATTAAAAATAACAAAAGAAACGAATGAAAAACTACACCAAAAACTGATTTAGAAATGTTACGCAAAATCGATAAACGTTAAATGTCAGAATAACGTACTAGCTTCATTTGTTTTAACAATACTGTGCCGTGTTTCAACGCCACCTCGGATTTTTTGTATTAGTAACGTAAACGAAGCGGACTTTGGTGTTTTAGAGAATCTGAATTTTCTCAAAAATAGTTAAGTTTACGAAAAAATTGCAGAAGGCAAATTTTTTTTATAAACTAAGCTTGCTTTTATGTATTTTCACCAAATTTGTAAAATTTCGACCGTACAAAAAGTTCTGAGCTTTTCAAAAGTAGCATACCCATGAAAACAAGTCATACGATTTGTAAGTTTTGAAGATACTTTAGCATAAAGACAACCCTAATGTCGCCCAATAGTATACCAAGTTTGAAAAAGATCCATTGATTCGTTTGGACATAGTAAAGCAATAACCATTTTTTTTCATCAACTTTGAAGCATTATAACTCGAAAACCAAAAACTTTTTACCAACCTTTTTTTCGATAAATCACCTCTACATAATCCGCCAAACCCGCAGTCAAGAGCTTCCTAATAAATAATCGGATATATATATATATATATATATATATATATATATA
>JAHWXV010694063.1:0-13345 GCA_024586415.1 Phrixothrix hirtus | reverse complement strand
TTCTTCAAACAATACCAGACGATCTACAGAATAGCTTCGATTACCTTGTGTCACGATTGGAAATGCGATATGGAGATAAACATCTGCAACAGGTCTACTGCTCCCAATTGAGAAACCATGTACAGAATCTTGGAGAGAACCCCCAGGAATTCGAAACTACAATTGGGGGGCTAATAAGATTAGCGTACCTAACGGTTTCAGAAAGTTTTATTGAACAAATTGGAGTACTAACATTTTTCGGGATTCCGATACATAACAGGCACTTAGCTTACCTCGTCCACGTGACTTTGCTAGTGCAGTGGCTCATCGACTGGAATTTGAAGCAGCCAAACAAGAATCGAAGGGCTATGTTCGTGTGCGAACCATTGAGGAAGATAAAACTAATGCTGATAATTTAAAAGAAACAGTGTTAACAATAATTAGAGTTCAAAGACCAACAGAGAGTAAATTACGATGCTGGAAGTGTGGTAAATGAGGAATATACAGAAAAATTGTCAAGAGACTATGATCACTCCCACCGTTAACACAAAGCACCAGGAAAACTAGAAAGGATCGATCTGAAGGAACGAATATCGATCTCTGCTAGCCATGTTCCGCAAGTCACCATTCAAGTGGCATCGTTAAAACATCAACCGGATAATCTTTATATTAATGGAACAATCGCAGGGAGAAATTGCCAAACGCTGCTGGATACAACAATGCAGACAATAGTGAAACGTAACATTGTTAGGAATGGAAGATTACTGTCTTCACAGCTGCGATTACATACAGCTACAGGAAATCATGTAACCGTTCATGGTGAAATTGTTACAGATATTGAGATCGATTGTAGGAAGTTAACGCATCACGTGCTAGTAGCTGATATTGAGGAACCTGTTGTACTGGGTATGGATATAATGTCTAAGTTTGGCTTTGTCTTAGACATGAAGAATCACATCATACGAGTTGGTGACGAAGAGATACCCATGAATCAACGGGATGACCATGCAATAAATATAGTACCAGCAGAGGAAGTGACATTGCCGCTAAGCAACGAAACAATAGTTATGGGTCAACCAGATGGAGACTTCCGGGTAGGATGTATAGGAATTTTACAAACCAGCAACATAAAATATTGGTAATGATATTCTAGCTGGAAGAGTTTGAACGAGGTCAAGGAAACCACACCTGTTCGCTCGATATATATATATATATATCAATAACTTCCAAATGACTTTAAAGAAGGGTACTGAATTAGGAACATGCACACCTATCTCATCTGTGGTACGTCGCACGAAAACCAGTGCGAAGGTTTTGCCCGTAAAGAATTTATCTAAGCCACACCCAAATCTTTGTACAACGGTTTAACCCACGAGCAAAAGAATAAAGTCAGCTAATTGATTCAACAATATTCTAAAATATTTGCCACGAATGAGTGTTTGAAAGGAAGAACAAATGATGTGAAGCACAAAATAAATATCGGTGTTGCCCAACCAATACGTCAACGATCAAGGAAGCTGCGCTTATCTAAACGAGAGGACGCTGAGCAGATAATCAAGGACATAGCAGAGACAATAGAGCCATCCAACACCCCTTTGGCATCGCCAACTGTACTAGTTAAGAAGAAAGCACCCGATTTTGTGTAGATTACCATTGTTTAAACAATGTAACCAAAACAGCTATCCTCTACCCAGAATTGACGACACTTTAAACACGCTTTCCGGCTCCAAGCAGTATTCGAATTTAAACATGAAAAGTGGCTATTAAAAAGTCGGTATGGACGCTTAGCATCGGGAAAAAACAGAATTCTCCATTGGATCTTGTCTCTGGCAATTCAACGCGATGCCTTTTGGCTTGTTCAATGCACCAGCGACGTTTTAAAAGCTAATGGAATTGATACTGAGAGGATTGTCTTGGCAAATATGTTTAGTATACTTGGACGATGTCATAGTTATTGGAAAGACCTTCGACGAACACCTGAAAAATCTCGAAGAAGTGATTCAAAGACTACGAAGTGCACATCTACAACTTAGTTCGAAAAAGTGCAACTTGTTTCAGAACAAAGTGATATATTTGGGTCATGTGGTTTCTGAAAAAGATGTGGCAGCTGACCCAGACAAAATTTAGTCCGTACGAGAATGGTCACAACCAAAAGATAAACATGCATTACAAAGCTTCTTAGGGTTATGCACTTACTATCATCAATTTTTACGTAGATTTGCAGACATTGAGAAACCACTTACAAAACTTACTAAAGAAGGCCAACCATATTTATGGAGCAATAGCTGCCACGAGTCATTTGAAAGACTTAAACGAACATTGGTAACGGCACCCATATTCAGTTACCCAAGAATAGAAGGAAGATTTGTCTTAGATACTACTGCTAGTCACGTCGGCATCGGTGCAGTGCTATCGCAAATCCAAGACGGACAAGAACGAGTAATTAGGTGTTTTAGCAAAGTGCGGTCCAAACCTGAGAGGAATTATTGTGTTACGCGTAAAGAATTGCTAGAGATGATAAAGGCCGTTGAACATTTTTATAAACGAAATGTCTTATTGAGAACTGATCACCCAGCGTTGAAATGGCTCCTATAGTTTGAGAATTCAGAAGCCCAAAGCGAGATGGATTAAACGGCTGCAAAAGTATGACTTTGTAGTTGAGCATCATGCCGGAAGAAATCGTAGAAATGCTGACGCTTTATCAAGACGGCGTTGCACAGAAGATTGTAAGCACTGTACTCAGTTACAGTCAAAAGTTCAAAAACCTCTTGTCAACCGTACTACTGTGAGTAACGATGACTGGAAACGAGATAATGTCAAATAAGATCAAGAAAACAACCCAGACCCGAAGATGCTATTAAAATGGAAGAATGAAGGTTGAAAACCAAGATAGGAGGAAGTGGTCTCATTTAATCCCACTGGTAAAACATATTGGTCCCAATGGGACTCCTTGCAAGTACAAAACACCCTTTTAAAAAGAGTCCTGGAAGTAATAGACGAATGCAGTTGGTGGTTCTGAAAAACAAAGTAACCGAAATTCTACGACAGCTGTATGGTAGTCCATCAGGAGGACATATGGGAGTAAAGAAAACTCTGGAAAAGGCCCGTGAAGGATTTTATTTTAGGGAGGCGAAAAGCACCGATGTGGCAATATAATGTGGGTAGCCCATTTGGAACAGTTGCCATCGATATAGCTGGACCATTTCCAGAAACCGAAGCAGGAAACAAATACACCTTGGGCGCAATGAGCTATTTGAGTAAATGTCCCGGACCACAGGCTCTACCTAATCGAGAGGCAGTTACAGTGGCTGAGACCTTAGCAAAGAACAGTTTAGCCATTACGGGATTCCTGTGGAATGACATTCAGATCAAGGAGACAACTTCTTTTCACCCATTGTCAGATAGAATGGTGGAACGCATGAATCGAACAATGAGAATATATGCCAAAAGTTGTCTCGGACCATCAAAGAGATTGGGACCAGTACTTATATCTATTCCTAATGGCATAACGATCAACTGTACACGAAACGACAAGAGAGACCCCAGCTAGAATGTTGTTTGGGCGCAAAATTAGACTATCGTGTAATTTGAAGTCTAGTAGTAAGCCTGGAGAGGAGGAGGTTGCTGGAAATGCGTATGATGAAAGCCTACGAAAGAAACTAGCTTCCATTCATGAGAGAGTTCGCAATAACATCCAGATTGCCAGTGATCGAATGAAAATGCAGTATGATGTAATTTCCAAAACGGACTGATTTCAACCCAATGATTTAGTCTGACTGTACCAACCTCAGCGACGACGAGGCCTATCTCCCAAATTGCAAAGATCTTGGGAAGGTTCATATAAAGTGAAAAAAATGATCAACGATGTAATCTAGCGAATTATGAAGTTGCCCAGAGGAAAATCCAAAGTGGTTCACATGAATCGGTTAGCGCCTTACGCTGGGAGGAACGCAGAACCGGAACAGCAAGAGTGTGTGCAAAGGATGAACAATTTTGAATTGGACGAATTAGGAGTCAAAAATAGCGAACAATAATTTACTGACTTTATGACAACCTATTCAGGACAGCATAAAGCTAGATTTGGGATTACCACTGAGGAATATAGAAATCTTTTTGATGTACCAGAAGCTCATTGTGTCGATAAACACGTCCGAATGTCCCGTGGCATCGTAGTTAAGTTTAAAAAGAGATATTTTGGCGTAGAAGAAATACTGCAGCAAAAGCCAGAAATTAGAAAGACATGTCACCTACTGCGCCGTCATCACCATGGTACCTTGTGACGAAAGCATTATCCCATCAAAAGCCACGTTATGAAGACTTGTGGAAGATGCTATGGGATTTAAGGAAAGATATTTGTGCCGGTGCCGGTAGAAAGTTAGCCATATCAAAGCTCGGCTGCAGCATAGACTAGCTTAATTAGCGCGTGGTACGTAACATGTTGGAAGTAGTGTTCCGAGACACTGGTGCCAAGATCTTGGTGTGTAGTTGGAATCCAAACGGAACTCCACCATCAGCGAAATCTGTGGACTACCATTTTTTCAACAAATGGGGCAGCAGCTATGGATCGCAGTGCAGATTGCGACATTCATCAACAAGGTAAAACCATCGCAAGTGCAAAGTCCGAGGTTACTGCTACGAGACGTAACAGTCTTAAGGAGAGGGCAGTGTAAGAAAAATTAGAAACAATAAAAGCTTAATGGAACGTTCTGGAAAAATCTAGCACTTTCCATATAATAAAATAGATGTTGAAATCACAAATGACTCATTGCGGTAACCAATATCTATCGATTTAAGTAGGTTAGCAATAAGTCATAGCATTGCAACTTCTTACACCATTATTATGACTAATATCCTAGGCATTTTTTATAAATAGCAAATTAAATTCCCTTAGTTTAGTTTTAATTAGAATCTTGTACTGTTAGTTGTTGATATATGTACATATAAATATAAATATAAAATATAATTATACATATACATAAATAGAAATATAAACGTTCATCGTTAGTGTATTTAAATAAAAAAGTGTATATAAGTAACCTAATCTTAGTGAATATAAATAAAGATATTAAAACAATTAACTAGTTTCGTTACAATATATTATATTTGTAATCACTGTCATTGAAGCGGCAAAAGGTTTTAAATTTTGACTAACTAAGGTGAAGCTTGCTATAGTTTAACAAATCGCAATAATCCCTGTATTGTAACAATTCAATTGCCTATTTAATTAATAATCGATAAAACATCTACCGTTTTAAATGAATTTAATGCATTGTATTAAATCAAAACAAATTCATGCGTTAAACTAAATCACACATGTGTGAAATACTAACTCGATTTAACAATGTTAAAATGTAACATTCGTATGAGGTTAATGTTTAAATACTACGGAACTGCTGTACAAATAAGGGCTCGCCGTAACTAAATGCACGTTGTAAGCTAAATTATCGACATACGTTTGTCAAAATGCAGGCTTCTGCAGTCCGCCTTAGAATCCATTAACATAGCACATTTTATCTTCAGAAAAAAGTTACATAATTCTTTATATTAAAAGAGCAATCAAAGTATAACATATTACGCTAAAATCTACTTCAGGAATTAAGATCAGAAATTCTTAGGATATATTAAAAGACGAGAGGATATTTCAAATTTTAATAATACTTTCATTTCCTTTTTACGGTTAAATATGATTTGGACGTTTCAGGTTACGAACCTTCTTCAGCAAAGCACCCGAAACGTCCAAATCATATTTCACAATAAAAAGAAAAAGAAAGTATTTTTAAAATTTGAATATCTTTTCGTCTTTTAATATATCCTAAGAATTTCTGGCCTTAATTCCTGAAGTAAATAAAATATTATCATCAATAAGCCAAACGTAAACCATCTTGTAATTCTTTATATAAAAATTTAAAATCTTGGTTTGAACAGATAGTTAATCACTAAGAATTCAGTTTAAGCGAAATTGACGTCTTGGAATGCAGGCGGCGCCGATATCCCTTTGTTGCATAGCGACGTATAACTTACAAATTTATCGACCTTAAGACGGTATATTCCATACAGCAATTGAGTAGTGAGAAGCGGGCAGTTTCCTTTAAATATGGCGGGCGGGAATAGCTGTTTCCCTGTAGAAAACTATGATGCGGTCCTCAAACAGCTTGACGGTAGTTCCATCGTTTAGAACCATCACCGAGGTGCGCTTACAAACTTGTCGGCCAAGGTAAAGTTGCAATCTCAAGGACTGAGATAAGGAAGGAACATTAATACTATTTCAATTTCCTCGTAATGGATCGGCTGCCGTAAAGGTACAGGTAAGGGTAAGCATGGAAGGAAATTTGAAGATAGGGCTGGGTGGAAATCAGGATCCGGTATCTAAGAGATGTCTGCGTCTACTCAGGAAATTACTCTAAATCTGAATCAGAGCTTTTAGTGCTGGTGCTTAATTAATTAATTCTAATTTATTGTATCTCAATTGAATAAATGCGCGCCATCCCATGTGTTACGTTGTGACACTTCTTGTAATTCCCACGATTAATTTTAAAATATTATGTATATAATTATTTCAAACACCCCGTATATTCGTTTATGGAATATATAAAGTATTCTTTTGTTTTAATATTCAATAACTTGTGTTATACTTTTGTGTTTCAAATATAATAGTTGCTAGGATTTTATTTAAAACTTAATCTTTTAAAATAAAGAAAGAATAAATCCTTTTACTATATTAAATAAATTTGCTTGTGGTTATCGTTAAGATATTATTCCAGACAATGTATGAATCGTGTAGTGTCGATAGACGCACGCGTTTTCTCTATGTGAATGGACGAGGTAGATAGTAAAATTTATATGAATTCCGCTTGGGATTTCTAAAAATATATGATGGACAAGTACATTCTTAAGTTAATTACTAGAGCAGTTTTCATGAAATAAGTTCGTCAAAACTCGCGTCGAACGCAATAGGTGTTCAAATGTTTAAGTGCATTTATTTTAGTCGGAAATTTTAGAACACCAGTTGCCTGGAGCAATCTGTAGCATTTCTTAGAACCGGAAAGCTTATAGTAGGCGTCCCAATGGTGAAAAGTCTACAAGGTAATTCAACTTTTTAATTTTTATTTGGCATATTTGAAAAATAAATCACTTTTGTTAATAATTATTAAGTACGCAGTCAATTACATATGAGTGCTGAAAAACAATTTTGTGCTGTGCACACAGGTGTAATAAGTTATCCATTTTTTATGATTTTAATGAAAATTTATGTTATTGTATGTATAAGACGAATATGCTATTGTTAGCGGCAAAGTTGTAATTTTTATAAGTTTTTGATTTAGTTTTTATTACCTACAGTACATTGTTACATTATGTTTGCCGAGTTTATACGTACATTCCAAATTTTTACTTTGCTGGCTACGCGTAAATTTTACAATTTAATAATAAGATGAATTTTGGATGTTACTGCAAAATTGCATGCGAGGCTCTTTAAATTTATTATACTTTGATACTTGGCTGATATTTATTAAAACTCTGGTGGTTTTTAGGTAATTACACGTAATTAAAATTAGATGTTTAATTTTTGTGCACGCAAATCTAAAAATGAGTAAAAGGTCGTTGGTTTGTATTGAAAGAGGTTGGTTCACGGAAACTATTTTATAACAGTTGCTGAAACTTGATCCTAAATAAACAAATACACTCCGAGATATTTATTTTAATGATATCATCAGTTGAAATAATAGCGTATCTAGACGTATATATCCAGTGATTATCTCAAAAAGGTGATATTTTCATTTTTTTGCAAAAGGAGGCATTAGTTTGATACATTTGTCACAATCTTTCAAAGTCACCCTGTATATACACACCGAATATACAAAAATTAACGATTTACTTGATTGGGACCCGAATCGAGTTTATACTCCAAGTAATTGATTAATTTCAATATCCCTCTTTCATGAAATAAACCACAATTCCGTCTAGCTACTGTTTTCTTATTACTGTCGCGTGTTCGAATACATGCAGTACATCCATGTTTATCTTTGAATTATGGGATGAATAGAAAATTCAAAATACCGTGACCCACAGGACGACAAAAATCTGAATGAATCTGCGTAAGTAAACCTAACATCCCCGTCAAATCTATTATAAAAATTTAAACCGCTTACCTTAAAGTACCGACTATCTTTATCCATAGATATTTGCGCACACACCAACGCGCATACATGCACACACGCACGCGCATGCGCATACACGCACGCGCATGCGCATACACGCACGCGCACACCTAGAATAGTATAGAAATTCATTTAGAGTAGGTAGGTAGACAACCCAAGGTACACTAAAATATTTGCGTACAGGGTGTTTCAGATAAGATGACATTCCTTTTAAGGGATGAAAGTAGACCCTACAGAAACCTCAATAAGCGTAAAATTAATAGTAATACGAATACAAAAAAGTCTTTCTTTTCTAATTAGGTACAACGAGCCGCCTATGGTTACATTCAGACTAAAACTGTTAAATTATTCATAAATTATAACTGACCTACCTAACAGTATCAATTTACAGTAACATGCGCTTTTACAACTGTAGCAGCACATTTCGATTTGTTTATTATAATAAATAACAGAATAAGGAGAATGCCCTTTTACACAATTGAAAGAATTTAGAAATAATATATACAATTTTTTTTAAACAATTTTGAAGAAGTTATTTATTAATAACTGATAATAATAATAATAGAGTTTAGTCATGCAGCGTACTAAGAAAACGTGTTTAAATGTAAAGACAGGTTAACCAATTATTTATTGAGATTTTTCTATTTTACACCGACAAATCGGTTTTCATTCCTGAAATTGCGTGACATCATCCTATTCTTAAAATAAAAACACTTTAAACGCGTTTTAGAGTTTTCTAGTTGGTTTTGTAACAGTATTCAGAGGAATGGCACAATAATTTGCCCAATTCGACTTAAAATAATCAAACATTGTTTTATACGTTATTTCAAAAGCAATTTTAAAAAAGTGATACTAGAGGAATATTGTAATAGTTGATACCTTTAAAACAATCTTATTGATCAGACTTAATGTCCTTACGTTTTGAAGCTTTCGAAACAAATTTCCCTAACATTTTCTTCGGATACATAATTAATTACCTAAATGGCCAATTAGATTGTTTTAAAAATTTCAGCTACATTATTACAAATTCCTTTAGTATCTTTTTGTGAAATTCCCTTCGAAACTACAAATAATTAAAAATGTTAAAGTATGTTAATTCCCTCACAGATTTATTTCTCTTAATCTAATTTTTCATTTTACAATTTTTAAATACATATTAATTGAATCATACCTCTGTAAGTACTTCATTATTACAGACCTGTGCACAATTTTATTACAATAAAAGCACCAATCAGTTAAACACGGTGTAGATGGGTACAATTTGCGATTCAGTTTTTATTGTTAGAACGAAACGCATCTAGTAACTGAGGAAAATTGGCATAATTTCGTTTATCAAGATACGGGTCACTGAGATTTACAAAGGTGTATCATTTTACAGTCTTGTTTTTATGCGTCTGCTCCGAAAGTTAAAATAAACACATACAACTCTGCTCTACTACGGAAATGTATATTTAGTAAGAAACACTTACTCGATGATATTTGTATATTTGAAAGCATGTACATAGTCAACTCGTCATTATTAAAAAAAAGGAATGTTTACTATTTGTATTGCTTTTAGTTTTACGCTTATTGGTGTGTCCATAGGTCCTGCTTTCATCCCTTAAAAGAAATGTCATATTATCTAAAACACCCTGTATAGGCATATAAACAGGACGATCCGAAACTACAGGAGAACGTTGCAACCAGAGAGTTTAAAATTTCCAAATAAAGCATGATAAAAATATCACGCAGTGTAATGATTTGAAGTTGATGTATAAGCTGTAGGCCTCCTATAGCTTAGTTAATGCAGCTGGGAAGTACAATCTGTTAGATATTAAAAAGAAACTTGAACATAAATTAAAATTTTTATTTAAAATATTAGTTAAATGTCATAAACGATGCGAAATATAATAGTCATTAAAATCTGAAACCTAATTCTACAAACGCCATAAATGTTTAAAATGAGGTAATTAAATATGTTATGTAAAATTAGAAAAAATATTAACGAGCAAAAAAAAACAAAAAACTAGAAATCGCACTTAAATTTTCAATATCGGTTCTAAAATTCATAGCATCATTAATAATTTTGATGTAGCACATTGCTGGAAAAGTTTTTTAATTAGTACTACCACCAATGACTAACAATTTTGGTACCTTCATAATTGATTTTATGATCTAAATTGTTATTTGTTTTAACTTAATAGTCACTTCTATGTTGTGTTATCCGGAGTTTAAGCTGCTAGGATGATTGTCCACAATTCACCATACTGCATTCCAAACAAGTTATTACATAAATTATACTACTATTATTTTTATCCCTTAAGAGATAACTAATAAAAGCCAAAACTGATGTAACTAATTTTTGTAGGAAAGTTCATAAACAATTTTTGTAACGAATAAGAAAAACTATCACTAAAAGGGCCTTAGTCTTAGGATTTTTCAGTATGTTTATTTAAATCATTGCACATCTTCCTATTTTACTTGTAGAAATATTATTAGGTACCATATAAAACTACCGTTTTTCAAAGGATTCTTTTATTTAGTTTTCTCGGTTTAAAATGAAAATTTAATTAATCACTATTTATTCAATGGTCTTTTCCGACCTAAACTGTTCGTTCTAGTCTAGCTCAATTACATTGTTGCGTGCTTATTATTTAACCAACTTTTCAATATTATGAATTACTTTTAACAATTATCCCAACTTATTTTGAGTGCATAACTTTCTATTTTGCAATGTAGTGATATTTATTGTATATTAAATCGTGGCTATCTGTCTCTGTTAGTGAAATATTTTTGTTTCAATCGAATTTATTCAGCACAAACTTTAGTTTACATATGTATGAGATAAGTTCATTAAGTTTCTAACGAACTTATGACTTTCCATTTTTTCAATTATGTACGTAAAGTATCAACGGCTGTTATACTCTTGTAATTCTGATAGCTAAAATAAATCCTTACCTGATTTCGATCTCGTACTAATACCTGGACTTAAGTTCTATTCTTAATTTTAAACACCGCTAACTGAGAGTAGGTGAGTTCGTACTAAGTCTAGAATCGTAAACCGATATTAAAACACTTTCGAGCTCTTCACTAATTCAAAACACAATCACTGCACGATGTAATTGAAAGTAGCGACTAGCAATTAGAATTCAAGATTCAAGACCTAAGACTTCGTTTATAATATTTTTTGATTGTTATCGTAATTCCACAAGTTATCTTTAGAATCCAATCATAGATTGTTATTTTAAATACATGATCGTAACCTTAGTTCGCTAAAATAACACCTCTTAATCTTTAAACTCTTGGTTAAATTAAACTATTTCCTTAAGTTAAAGTCCTGGACATATTTGCTGTTTGCAAATTTAATATAAAATACCACTTCACATTCCTAAACTTATTATAAACCGAATGAGAGACCTTCTCGTAAGATCTCCCATTCATCAGCTAGTCTTTTTGCTGGTTCTATCGTGTGTTCGTTACAATATATGTTTTAAAAGCATCTTGCGAATCCTTCAGTCTTATTTATAAGGATGCCAGAATCTGTATCAGTACAAATTCAGATCTTAAACATGTTTAATGGGCAAGACTGTAGCATTCGAATTTACCTTTACTATTCTGACGCCCGATTTTGTACTTAACAATAATAACAAATAAATTTAATAAAGCTTCTTTTTACAAGCAATTGAACTATTCTACTAAAGCATTGATATTTTATATTGCAGATAACATAATAAAGTATTCTTTGTTTTACATCAAACTTGTTTCATCTTGATATTTTGAATCCTTCGTGCGAATTCATAGGCGTTCGATGTCTTTCTGAACATAAGAAGTCTGAGAGTAATTGTGATGGTTATAAAATGTAAGACAAAAGTTATGTACTCTACCAACTAATAGATTCATATGAGTCTTCAAGTACCTTTTCTTAAAATCAATTTGTTATTAGATTCTGAAAGAGAATGTGAATAGTCATGATTGTATTGATTGGATTCGTCAGCTATTTCTCAAATATAATTCCTTATTTAACAATAATCAGACGCTAATTTTCAGGAACGTCTCATCTTGTAGAATTTATTGTAGTCGGCACAAGGTTATTCGAAATTTTATTATGTCCATGTGTCTTTAACAATAAAGATAATTATGAACGGTCACCAGAAATGTGGAATGAATTGCAGCTTCAAATCAATCTGAAGTGACATTACCCGTCACACATACTTAACGTTAAAAAAAGTTAGGCGTCTCAAAAATGAGAATAATGTATCGTATTTAGTTAGAAATATATTTTTGACATTATTTCTGACAATTCTTTTTCAAAAACTTAAAACAAAGAGAAATAAAAGCCAGCTCACACTTGCCCGGATCTTTATCATGACCGAACAAGCCGTATCCCAGTGGTTCTAAATAATAAAATCTTTATATAATATTTTAAAATGAATAAAAATAAAAGTTTGTTGTTACTATTAGAATATGAAATTGAATCAATTCAAAAACTTAAATGCATTCATTACCAAACAAAAACGGAACGTTACAACTTTGTAAAATTGAAATTACTATTAACGTATACGTAAAAATTTCAAATTTTTGTATTTATATAAATTTATTTTTATTTTAGGATAAAGTAGGATACAATCAACAGTTCTTTATTTTATATATAAAATGTCAAGGCTACCTTCATTTTTGTATAGGTAACTGTAAAATCGTTTTTCTCCGAACTGAAGCTCAAATCTACACTTAACCGCAAAATTAACGCACCACTCTGACTTTTTGTTTTATTTTGGAAAATACTATGTATTTTTGGTGCATTAATATCAATTATAACAATATGTTTATTATTACACCCTTTGCAGGTTCTTGTCTGCTTTCTTGATTTAATTTAGAAATTTTAACATGCTTTCATAAATAAGTATATGTGTTTTCAAATAAATCAATTTCTCACTTTTCAAAGTAAACTATGCATTGTTTCTCAATTGTTTTAGCAATATATCTGTTGACGCTTTGTATATACAATCAACGTAGTTTTAAGTTCTTTTAATTTTTAAAATATAGCTAAGTTACGTAGCCCTATTTCGACCTCGCGCGCCCCTCTTTCCTTCATATTAAGTATTCGTTTTTTAAATTTTAGATACTCTCGTCTGGGTGTCACAAGACGAAATCGCAATAACGCATGTGGCAGAAACACCAGTGTTTTAGCAACGGCCGGCAAAGCTACAGTGGAGCGAGGCGTGGTTCTCCTA
>JAHWXV010694033.1:0-17637 GCA_024586415.1 Phrixothrix hirtus | reverse complement strand
CGGAACGCCAGCAAAATCTGAAACTGTTACATACAAAATCAAGTGAGAACGAACTAGTTGTTATTTTCTAAGTAACTAAGACTTATAGTAATTGGAATTCAGGTCGGAAATAAGCTCTTAAAACATATTTTGATTTATTAAACGAATTATATCACAACAAATGTCAGACATGACCGCTATGATTATTAATGCACTGTATGGCACGTCAAAGATACTTCGGGTTAAATTATGTAGCACATCTCAACTAATTGCCGCATATACTTCAGTTGTTCTGTTATTCTCGTCCAAATTCTGACTTGGTGTTCGGTATACTACATTCTTCACCATACCCCAAAGAAGAACATCTAAGGACGTCAAAGACGGAGAACGGGGCCGCCATGATACAGCATCATCCCGATCAACCCATCTTCTCGGAAATGTATTATTTAGCCATTCCCTAACTGGAATTCTCCAGCGGAGAGGAGCTCCATCCTGCTGGAACCATATTATCCTTTGTATAGCTAAAGGTAAATCCATTAGAATGTCGAGTAAAGTTATACATTTAAACATTGCGGCAAAAAAATTGATCCAACTACCGTATTATTAAAAATACCTACACAAAAGTTTACGCTAAACCGCCCTTGACTACGTGTTTCTCTCGCAGCATGTGGATTTTGGTGCGCCCGTTGATGGTTGTTATGCAAATTTAAAACCCCATCTGTGGTGAACGTTGATTCATGGGTCCACATAGTATTTGGTACAAAGTTAACGTCGTGCCTGGTTCACCAACCACTGTCAATATTCGAACCGTGAGAGAAAGCCTTCTAGCAGTAGTGCTTGGACCTGCTGATAATGGTACGCATGCTGGTGGTCATCTTTAAGTTTCTGATGAACTGTAAAGTAGATAGTTCTAACAAGACATGCGATTCCACGTGTGCTGCTTCCAGAATGGTTTTCTGTTAAGTGTTAAACTTGTTCTTCTAAGTCTGCTGTCCGTACTAGTCGCTGACGACCACGATCTACTTGTCCTGCTGGTGCGATAGTACCGTTTTCTCTCAGTCTTCTATCTAGCCTACGAAAAATCATTTGATTGAGATGCCATTTGGCAGCAGCAAGGCAATTTGCACGATTTTCTCCAAAGAACATCTACATGTCAGCATACTCAGGAAAAATGTAATGCGTGACGCAAAAATTGAAATCAAACACCACAGAAAAACTGAGAAGGAAGGAATGATTTCAAAACAAAATTGGAAATTTTATGACAGTTGCAAGTGACAGCTTATGACAAATGCAAATCGTGAGATCAAAGCTTTCTGATTTTTACTTCAAAAACTCATGCATTGAACACATATTTTAAAAATGTACAAAGAGGTGCAATCTGAAAATTAATATAAATTTTTATACATAACGAGAAACTCCCATATAAATGCAGATTTTTAATTTTTGGTATACTGAATCATCTTTATTAGTAGTTTGTTATGTGAACTTAGATGGCTTATACCTTATGAAAGAGTCATCTACGGGACAATTTTTATTAGACTTTTTTACTCAGAAAAGAATGCGAAATCACGTAGTGAAGAATTTTACCTATCGAAACCTTATACCCTGTATATCAGTTAGCTTTGATATAGTGGCAAATAAAAAGTTGGTTATTTGAAATTAACTTTCGATATTATTAAGATACAAAGACTGAAATATGAGGTCAAATATAATGTGGTAAAGTAGTAACTATATCAAATCACCGCGAAAGGGAGTGGCATGTGACAAACTATTGCAAATTTGGAGTAAATTGTATATGCAGTAGTTCATCAATGAATAATAAATTTCTGGACAAAATATTAGTGGGATATAATATTGTATGGCAGAGTAATGGCTGAGAGGTGCTAAAGTGGTAGCCGAGGGTGGCAGACTGGTGGTTGAGCGTAGCAGAGTGAAGGTATAACGTTCAAGAGCGTTAGCTTAGCGTGCCTGAGTACATGGCAGAGCATGACTGAGT
This sequence comes from Phrixothrix hirtus, assembly GCA_024586415.1. NCBI lineage: Eukaryota > Metazoa > Arthropoda > Insecta > Coleoptera > Phengodidae > Phrixothrix > Phrixothrix hirtus. The sequence continues at coordinate 15,662 of JAHWXV010694033.1, read as the reverse complement.
GGCGATTTAGTGTACAGCGGTTTACTCCTCGAATCTGCTCAATATTATTGGTGCTGCTATGTTTTTTGGATCACTACGATATTACAATTTCATTATAACTATAACTTTAGGTTTATAGTTTTGAAACTCACTATTATTATTATTCATGATTCAGTCACTAATAGATGTTGAAAGTTGCATATCGTTTCCTTCCCTGTGTATAAGTACAAGTTTTGATTATTGTTGCCTAAGTTACTATGCTAGTTAATGTTACTCATGTCTGCTAGTTTCACGTTTCGTTTTAAGTTTCGCTTATTATCGTTCAAAGTTTTTGTGTTGAAATTGTTAAGTATACTTTATTTTAGTTGCCTTAGTTTTAGTGAAATTAGTGTACTCTTTATGCTCATGTATGTCAGTATTCAAGTTTTGTAGTAATATTTGATTTGCTGAAAGTTATTTTTCTGTCTGCGATGAAAATTTCTATATTTAACTGTTGTAATAGTGAAATTGTTAAATATGATATGTTTTATTTAATTTGTGTCGTGGATTTTGAAAGTTGGTTGTGTATTGGTCTTATTACTGATGGTTGAAATATAGCGAGATTACCTTATTTAAGTTTGCACGTTTATACTTTTAAAATTCATGTAGGTGTTTAGGTGTTTGCATAATTGTAATTTAAGATTCTGAAATTATATTGCTACAAAGTCGAAAATTTATTTGCAATTGTCTGTGGACGGTTTTTTATTTTCTCTTACCTATATGAAATATAGTATAAAATATTGTTTTGATCCAAAAATTTCGATGTCGAAATTTTAGTGGAAATACACGTTTTCGAGACCCCGGAGTCTGAAAATCTTGTTTTTAAAAATTGGTCTGTCCGTCTATGTGGGTGTCCGTGAGTCCGTGAGTCCGTGCGCCCGTGCGCCCGTGCGTCCGTCCGTGCGCCCGTGCGTCCGTGCATGCGTGCGTGCGTGCGTGCATGTTTGCGTACGTGCGTTGAAGCAGTAACATTTTCCTGTTTCAGCTACTTTATTTTTTAAATATATAAACAGCATAATGTTTCATATTTTAATTAATTTTGCTGAAAGTATATTAATTTTTCAAAATTTTAAAAGAAAAAAGTTTTTATTTTATAAAATTTTATCGGACTAGAATGTTCGTGCTAATAACACTCCTCGTTTCACCTTCGAGGACATAATTTTTGTGATTTTTGACTGTATAAGTTCAAAATTAAAAATTTACTTTTCTTATCTTTAATCAATGTTCTACTCCAATTTATTAATGTCTCCTGATGGAATTTTGATTTAAAAAAGCTTAATTACTTTTAAATTACAGCAAGAATTGTTCCCAATAATTCTTTTGGGAGGAACATTCGCAGGCTTTGTTGCTGGACATCGTTTTTGAGAAAGAAATTTATGAATTTCCATCCTCCTAAAGGCAACTGAAATCTTTGCAAAACTCCTGAAATAGAAGGCGTTACCGTGTAAGATGTGCATATATTTATTTATCTTTGACTGCTACTCCATACAGAAATATTGGTTATTAAGAGAATCATTCTTTATTATCTTTGAACTGTATAAATATCGTTACCTACTAACTGTTCAGCATTTCAATAATATAAAGTGTTTAATCTTGCATTGATATTAGACTCATGTCAGTTTACTTCGATTTATTAGAAGATAAAATTCTAAGTCTGCCTATGTTTTCATTAAATAACTTGAAATATGAATATTATGTTTTAAAAAAATATCAATTTAGTGAACTTTTGCGATCATGTTTTAAGGCTTTGAATTAAGTAATTTAGATATTATAAATAAGTAACTTTGACAGTAAATTTATTAAATACTTTGAATTTATTTCACAATTATTTTATTGCTATTGAATTAATATGATCTATATTTATGTTCTACAATAAATATTGTTTTTGCTTCATATTTATTGATTACAAATTTATTTCACATTTATATTATACTAAAATCCAAGCAATTAACACTCTTGGTTGGCGCCCATTTTTTTGTTGAGAATGTCCAGATTCGCGACCCCAAAATGCTCTCCGTTTTGGTACAAAACGCCACTGAGACCACTGCATAAATATTCTGTTTAAAATCAACTTAATCGACTTAATTCAATACAACTTAAATTAAAATGTGAGGTTACAGGGTGCGGGCGTGAACACGGCCGCGCGTGCGCACCTACGCGCCGGCGTGCGTGCGTATGTGTGTGCGCGAACAGAATATCTCGAAAACGAAAAGTCGTAAATAAACTAAACGTTACATTTGAGTTTGTATCCATCCTCGCACGCGACTGCAACAATTTCACTAAATCAGATAACCAGAAGTGCCACTTTACTCCTGTCATTTTTTGGTTTTGCGCGATTTTCTAGAAAGCGGCTCTAACGATTTTTTTTTTCATTTATTGCATTTGTTAAAACCGGAAGTACTCGTACAATTGAATATGAAACTGAAAGTCCTAGATAAATGAAAATTTATATTTGAGGTCCTAAGTACATTTATATACCAAATTAAGAATTTGGTTAAAATCCAATAACCGCAAGTACAACTTTGTCTATTATTTTCAGCTATTTTTGGAAATTTTCGTTTTTCGCGATTTTCTCCAAATTGGCTTTAACGATTTTTTTAAACCGTATTACATTTCTTACCCATTTAATGAACTTTCATATAGTTTCGGTTATTTCTTAGAAACATTTCTGTAAATTGAGTAATCGGAAGTACCTTCATCGTTAACTCTAAATAAAATAATTATGAATCTAAAAGTCCTAGTTGAATAAAAATTTATATTTGTGGTCGTAACTGCCTTTTTATACCAAATCCAGAATTTGGTCAAAATCTAATAACCGGAAGTTCCACTTTCTTTCTGTCATTTTTAATGTGATGCGAATTTTCGTTTTTCGCAATTTTCTTGAAATCGGCTTCAACGATGTTTTTTAAATCTTAGTATATTTATTAGCTACTTCATTCCATTTTATTTGAACTAAGCAGTTTCTCTAGTGAATTTTCAAAAATTGCGTAAACAGAATTACTTAAAGTATTAATTGTGAACAGCAGATCCCAAAAAATAAAGATCATGTAAAAGTGGCACTTTATATTTAAGTCTTTTATTGTCCGCACATGAGACATCAAGAATTTAGTTAAAATCGAATAACTCGAAATGTCCCTTTATCTTTAGGATTTTTGAGCTTGTTTGGCGTTTTTCTTCAAAACAGCTATAACATTTCTTTAAAACTTTCTATGGTTACTACGCTTTCAATTATCATTTCCAAAATAAGCATAAATAATAATTTAATGATTTGTGAACACCATTTGCATATCTATGTGCTTAAGAGAAAGTAGTGTGTTGTCACAAATTTTTTAAATTGTATATATTAATGTTATTTTAATATTATTGGTACTCCCTCCTTGGTTTTCTCGCCCTTCTCCTAAGATCAGCTAAACGATAATTCCAAAAGGTGACATTTGTTTTAGATTTTGAGTAATGTCCTGGGATGGCTACGTTCGCTATTGTTATACATAAAACAGTGTTTCAGTATTTTAACGTATTTGTTTACGTCTTCTTTTTCATTTACTATTCGTGATACATGAATACATTTTGTAAAGTGGTTCAGTCTGCCTTCTTTAGTTGAAGATTTTGTTTGTGTCCATGATTGTCCTTGTTGTGTTTTCATGTTTTATTTGAAGAATAATGGTGTTGTAGTCGCTTATTGTTACGACTGGTTTATTAGGTCACATGTATGTATTGCATATAATGTAACGCCAATATCCGTTTTCGTATACTTATCTCGGTGGAAGAGTTGTTTGGTTCATTAAGGAACCTAAGATTCAGCTCCTGGATGAATTCTAACAGTTTTTCCTCTTTCTCGTCTATACTGTCCCTGTGCCACATATGCAACATTGGGTTAGCATCCTGATCGTGTAAGCCTGCGCAATTCTACGGATTCTTCCGAGATGGCGCTCCAGTCTCCAGTCTTGAAGGAGAAGGTACGAGCTAACCAGTATCCAAGTACCAGAATCTGTTATTATCTTTGGGCAAATGCAGTGGCGGTCACTCAGGTGTTCTACTACAGTGATGTATTTTGATTAAGAATTATGATAGTCGCATAGGTCCTTCACTTTTGTTTATTTTTAAGCTGGATATTGGCATACCCAAAATGTTTCATCTTTATTGTAAACAAAGGATGTCTATCTCAGAGTCCCTCGCAACCTTGAGCAATTTGTGCATGAAGGCTGCACTGCGTCTACACTTGTGTTGTAAATTGTTGATTATGTGTGCCGCCATGATATTTTAGGATCAAAAACAAGTCTTCCATGAGTGGTGATCTAGTCTGTGTACAAATATTACAGATGAAGTAATAGGTTGTGTAGTTTCGTAGGATCCGTTGGTATATTAATGTGTCTGAGCTGAATACTCATCAACGGCACCAATCTAAGAATATGAGGGTTTAGGATTTTCGCTATTTTCTGTTTAGATATCTATTGGTTTTCAGGTGTATACGATTTGCGTGTATTTTAAATTATTGTAAGTGGCTTTGTAGCTCTGTAGTTATTTAATGTGTCCTGTAAAGTATCTTTTGTTCATCTGTTGATGATGATCAACTTTGAGTTAATGTAATGGGGTATGTCTGTGTACTTTGTTCCGTCATGTTAAAGATAAAGGCTGTATGGCAATCTGTTGCCTTTCTAGAGGGTGGTTAGTGTTTTCTATTAACGTTTATATGTGTATTTGTTTTGTTGCTATCCAAAGCTAGTTTTTTGAATTTATCTTTAGCAGCATTTTGTATGTAGCGCCTTCCTTATAAGATTTAGCGTTACAGTTTTTGTTGCGCAGAACGCAAGGGATTCACGTTTGCGAATTATCTTTTCTGATACAATTTACTCTACTATGATTTTTCTCCCCACAATTCCTGCATGCTTTCTTCTTGGACTGGTAATATTTTTGCACATGCCCGAAATACCTGCATTTGACACATTGCGGTACTACTAAATAAACTTTAATATTGAGGGTACTAAACTCTACATAAACTTGACCAGTGCTTAGTATTTGCTTCCTAATTACGAGGTTTACATCTACAACCAGATGGTATATAGGTTTGTTTCCAGTATCGCTTTTGAAACAGGGCTTAAAGCCCAGCCAGAATTGTTTCTTCGTTGTTACACTTGCTTCTTCAAAATTCTGTTCAAAGTTTTGATTTTTACGGTTTTTTCCAGTGGTACGTAATATAAAATTATCAGGGGATAGCGATTTCTGAGGCGCCTACACCTGAGCTCCGCCTCCATACTTTAGTTTATTATTATTGCTGGGAATCCTCTTCGGAAGCTGCTTCAACAATCAGCTGGTGTTTGTAGTTCTGATTGTATTAATTTTTATCCATTTTTAATAGGGTTTAAATTTTTAGTTGATATTTATCTAATTTCTTTGATGCCTGTGCCTATCTTTACTTGTACAAAAACGGTGTTTTCTGTTTTTGTAAAGGACGTGTCGCGTAAGGCAATGATATTCTTTATCCTTTAGTATTTTGTAGCTGTTGTACTTCGTTTTTTAATTTAATTTTGACGTAACATTATAAAAATCATCTTTCGACAAATAAACATCATACTTAATGTAGACAATTCAGTTTTCTACAAAATCAGCGGTGTTAAATAGCAACAACTGCACTTTCTAAGGTGCTATCGGCTAGTGCACATTCCTCACAAGTAAAATTGAGCGATTTGCTTCCCGTCAATAAGTTACTCATAGTTAGTAGTAGCATAGTCTCCGCTATTATTCCCTTTTATTTCCTAGTAAAGTTATATTTAACTGAAAGAGAAATACGATTCTATTTCAGTTTATGAATAGCATTTAATGATAGAAGTGTGTAAGTCACTCTTTAAAGCACGCGCAAAGGGTTTAAGGGCATGACGCGAAACGAAGGCTTCTTAATGTTGCAATTGCTTTAAAAACAGCTATATGCGTATAGCATACGCTATTTTTTATTATACCTCCATAACTATTTGCGAAATAAAATTAAACATTAAAATCAAATTAAAATCCCGTTTTATTTAAAACGGGTTACTTGATATTTACCCAAATACCAACATGTCAATAGCAACTGCTATTAATGAATATGGTTCCCGATATTTTTAATTTTTAGTATTATATTTTTCCTTTTATAATTCTACGAATCTTATAATAGGTGTAAGTGTATTAAATTCTTATTTATCCTGTGTATAAATTGCTTGAATTTTTGAACCGCAATTTTAACCTATTTAAATTTTCAAAGCGTTTTTGTAAATACATTTTTTGAAGTTATTGAATTATTATAAAATATATATCGCCTTCAAATATTCTCAATTTTCAGATTATTTATTTTGTAGGAAATATATTTCTAACAGGAAAGATATCAAAAGTGTGTGAAGTAACCTTAGAATCAGTTGAAATTCCATTCAGAGCTTTACAAATCGAAATGCATTAAAATTGTAAAATATTATTTTACTCTTCATATAAAATTGATTTTTTAGGCAATAACAATTCGTAAAAGTAATGATGAATGTTCTACGAAATTGGAAAATTATCAAATTTGTTACTAAGATGTATGTCTCGATGTATTTAGACCTTCTAAGTATGAATATAACAAACAAAAAGCGATTGTGGCTCATTGATTTACACACATTAAAATTAATTTATGAAATAATAATGAAGCAGCCTTAATGGCAATATAATTTTAGTGATTTATAATGACCAATTAATCATTAAGAATAAGAAATTCTTGTGGGATGAACTCTAAAAATATCTATACTTTCAGATTTGGATTTTTCAACATAACTAATGTGTCATTAAGTTTGTGTCTTCTACATGGAAAAAGCACGATTAGATATATGTCGAATTACTAAATAAGTAAATTATCTAATATTCAAGGATTGGTTAATATAATTAATGTATGCCCATCGTATGAAAATCTCCCATAAATCACATGATACATTATACCACATCAGAATGGGCCATCGTTTAAAAAACAAACGAGTCATCCTAATTGTAATGTTATTTTTCTAGTTATTAGTACTTTTTATGAATTATAGTAATTTGAATTAAATTATTTAAATTACACCTTTTAACTGTTACGTATTTAGTTGTAAAATTCCTAAATTTATTTATAAAGTAAAATTATTAATGTAAAATTGTAACAGTGTACGCCCATGTGCTTTGGTTATTCTAGTAAAATGCCACATAGGCACAATTTTTAAAGCAGTGTTAGGTTATTTTTGGTCATAGGCAGTCGTCAATACCTTGACGCTCAATGTATTAAAATGACGTAATACATTATTTGTTAGTTTTATTTCTTTGATTGTTCGGCGGTGGTTATGTTTATCACGGGTAAGTTTGATTAAGATTGATTAAGATCGCAATTAATTTTCTACCGTTATCTATAGCAAAATCCGGTGGGACCTAGTAATAGGATCGTCATATGTTCATTAACAATAAAAAGGAAGTTTATCTATCGTTGTCTGTCGTATTCAAGTATGAAGCGTTAATTTAAGTAGCAATTAATAATGGCGTTATAGTTTTGGGTAATTCCGTTGAAACAAAATAAGTTGGTTGGTTTCAACTGGATAAAATATACCTGGTAACCAATTGCCGCAATTGTCTTCTAATGTTTTACTCTTACACACGAAATCCAGGCCAGTTTGTCTTTATAGTCACTGTACGTCATATATGATATAGCATGGTAACAATATAACTTCAGTTTTTATAAACCAAACCATATTGCAAAACGACGTCCTTGCTTTTTAAAAATAATGTATTGCTATTAACTTTTGGAATGAAAATTGATTAGCTTCAAGGTTTATATATTTAAACATCATAAAGAAATTTATTCAGAATCTGCTTGCCAATAAAACTTTAAGTAATATTATATTTAATTACAATATTTTCTTTTGGTAAAATTCAATTCCATTTAAAGTAAATAAAGTAGTTTATGTGTTAAAATAAGTTGTTTTCGCTCAGTTTTATTATCACACAGTTGTATACGAAATTAACTTTACAAATTATAAGTAAAATTTATCTTGAAATTGTTTAGAATTTAGTCAAATTATATATACGAGGTGTGACGTCAAAATTTCTTTTGCAAATGAAAACTCGACGACTATTAATTCTTTTAGTGTAACTGCATCAAATATTTAGGTATTTTATTTAAAGAAAATAAATACAAAATTTATTTAAGCTAATAATTATAAAATTCCTTTTGAATATCTCGCTTTATTATGTTTTGTTATAATATATAATGTTTGAAATTTGCATTTTATGGCAACTTTTAAGTAAAAATTTTAGAATATTGATAACAAATAACAATTGTTTCTTTTCCTCTAACGTATTTGCTGTTGCTATTAATTTTGTTTATTGTAATTTTGACTTCTACTTTGTTCTTTTAAAAGTAATTCTTGTTTTAATGGACGTTAACGGAGAAAAATAGTTTGCGCCTTGTTTTAAAATATTCAAGGGTACTTTATTTTTGGCTGTGTTAATTGTAACATAAATTCTTATCTCTATAAAATATCGGGTGACCTAGTTCCCTTTAAGACAAAAAGTCATTAAGCAAGCTTGTCATTTTGGTGTCTCGAAAGGGATAAAAATTAATTAATCTAGTTAAGTAACGTTGTTTTTTTTATTGTATTTTTTGTATTTATTGCCGAAACTAGCTACGGTAATAAACGATTTACTTGTTTAACTTCAGTTGCATTTCATTTCTTGTTCCTTGAACCTTGCTTTTCTTTAGGTTAGGCTATCATCAGGACTTAAAAGCCGTCGTACATTTTGTTGTGTGAGGTGTACGAACGAGATAGAAGGTACATGCGACTGGAGCCCTTTACGGTTATACAATTTTTCTCTTCCTACAGGTATCATCCGAGAAGTGTGATCGAAAGCCAAAACCAGTGTAACAAAGCCGTCTACGTCCCTATCCGATTTAATTCAAGTAAGCTAAACCGCGGTAAGTTTTGTTCCTAGTGGAAACCGAGCGACTGGACCGGTTTCTATAAGATCTTGCGTGGTATAATATATAAACTTCTCTATGATCTATACTTTATGAAGAACAATTAGCGGTTCCTTAATCACCCAGTGAATATGCACTAGAACTAGAAGAGGAGAAACTTAATCAATCTACTGAATTTCTGCTACCAAATTCACCTCAATAATCTACTTAGAGAGGCCCTGATTTCATCCAGAAACTTTTCTCACTAGAACCTTCCAAAAGTGCACAGAGTGAGTTATCTGATTTAATTCGCCCCCAACTTACAAAACAAAATGTCGACATTTTAGTTTCAAGACTAAATCAATCTACATCAAGGTTCTATGGTATATGTGTATCGTAACCAAGTTTTTAAGATCAAAATGCTTTCGTTGCTTGTAATAACCCCCTTACTAATTAAAACTCTGGATACTGAACACAAAACTAGAACTCGGGACTCTTTATAGACAGCTCTACGTTAAGACTAAAAGGAGTATTTCTCCATAATAGAAATAAATTTTCATCGATTCGTATTGGATATGCTATTGAAATGAGATCGTCCTATGAAAATATATTAAGTTATTGCTGTAATATATCGACTACGAAGATTATAAGTACAACTGTGTGGCTACTTAGAAGTTGTTATTCTGATCATTATGCCATAGAAGAGTGGACAACAGGGAAATAATTAGATCCCGATTCCAGGAATGTCCAATATAATCCACTTGCCGACTTATGCAAACACTTTTTGACTCAATTGCGTATTAAACTGGTCTGAATGAAGAATTTAGTAAAGACTATGGATAAAAATTGGGTCGCCTTCAACTACCTAAAAGGTATATTCTCAAATTTCAGTGAAGCTAAGCTAAAGGAGATGCTTTTTATTAGATTACAAATGTGTGTTCTGTTCCAAGAAACACTTTTGCGAAATTCTCTACGAAGATGAAAAAGCAGCTTGGGATACTCTATCAGGTAACTTTTGGTAAATGGGAAAACTGAAAATTACCGCGAAGCCTTGTTGAAGTGTGTTTCTAAATTTCCACTTTTTCCGTCCTCATTTAAACTTCTTTTCTGAAGACTGTAATTCAAGAGCCATACCACCATGACATCTTTACTATAGCTAAGAGATATGTAAAATACGAGACCTAGTACAAACATTACACTTTATCATCACTACTGATAATATTTATATTTTTATGGAAGCGATGGATGACTTTTAGTACTCATCTACAATATATTTATCAAATTTTTGTATTTTAGTACTAATAAATTTGCTAATTCTCTGATGGGGGTATTAATGGTAATTCGATATTTTTGTTAAGCTTACGATTTAGAATCAGGTATTTAATGTGCGCGTCAGAAAACCCGATCTTAAAGTATAGTGTTTGAGATTTCTTCAACTAACTTGTAAATGTACTGTTTATAAATCACTTCCGGATTTTCCTTACTATCATGTGATGGGCATGAAAGAGTGTGGAGGCGATAAAACAAAAGACTTCCTGACTGCATTGTATCTGAACGCGGATGGTACAATTCACGTTCTGTTATAGTATAGACCTAAATATTCAATGAACTTTGAATTAATGCATATCGATATACGGAGGATATCATTCAAAAAGCAGTTGTTCCGAATCCTCCTTTTATTGGATCTGATTACAAGGCCACATGTAGCGAATATTGCAGAAAATTATTTCGATGAAGTTGTTGTTCAATGAATTGATTGACCATTGTGGATACCAGATCTAAATCCCATTGAACATCTTGGGCATGAGCTCCAGATATGTATTCGCCAACGGCCGCGGTACCTAAGAGTCTTCAGGAGCTGCAAACTGCAATACAAAAAGAATTTGAGGCATTACTGCAAGCAGTTACTAAGGCCAAAAGAGGTCACGCAAGTTATTAAAATTCGCTAATATATTATTCAATGCGTCTGTTTAGTAAAATATTGTTTCTACCTGCATAACGTTAATGCATTGCTATTCAAAAATATGTCTTTTATTTTCAAGCATATACGTATTATAGAGAAACTTATGCCAAGTATATACATTGAAAAGAATTCTTTAAAAGAATAATAAAGTAGTCAGTTTTTATTGCCGGAAACGTGTCTTTCTAATAACAAATTTATAATATAAGCAATAGAAATGTAATCATAACCATCATCACAATATATCCTATGGTACAGAGAGAACCCACATAATACTTAAATTTTACTTTTGTCGCCAGTATTTACAGGGCAAGACACTTCCATATAATAATATAATATTTTCCCAAACACTAAAATATTCATATAGAGACATTGTACTCCTAATTAAAACAGAACTACTTTTACTATTATTTGTCGCCATACGTTATCACGGGCTAAATTGAAAATAATAAAATAATTTACTCGTTGAGCATTCAACGTAGGCCAACAATACTATAACGAAGCGAGGTCATAGATGGTCGATAACCATGCGCGGTTGAACAGCTTATGAGTACTTAAAATTGTAAAATTCGGGGGCTACTGGCGTTTTAGTCTACTGCCAGAGCATTTTTAGAAAACTACCCCCTATGCTGGATGTTCAGAAGCTTATCTTTAGAGTAGTGACAGAAACTCTTTGGGTACTGCAAATATGGTAGTTATCTAAGCTGAAATAGGAACACTATATCTTGATTGAAGTATTTTACGACTTTGCTGTGTATATTGAAGTTTTAAATAAATTCATTTGACACTTCGCTGCTGTTTACTTATATTAAGATATATAAAATATCTGTAACAACTGGGCCATTATTAGCGGGAATTGTGCATGAGGGAATTATAATGACATATGAGGGAGTTGTGTCATTATAACTCCATTGTATAAGTAAATAATAACGAAGTGACACATAAAATCTTACAGTTGGGCCTATCGGGCCAGAATGGATTCCGTTGCTCTCCGGGCATTATCATCTACATAACACCCTTGGTGCATAAATAGTCACAGAAATGCGGTCTGCCAGGTCGAAGGCCTTTAATAGCTTTAAATCTACTGAATTACTGCCAAGGGTGACTCAAAATGGGATCCACCTCTTAGATTTATACTTATCTCCCTAACAACAGCCTGTTCCTACGCTACTTAGGATAGCGGAATATTTGATTTGGCGAGTAACTCGAAAAATATTAGCACATCTAAAATAGACCATCTTGTACATCTATAGGTATGCACAAATAATTTACTAAATCTATCAATTGCTGAAAATGCAAAAAAAACTATTTAAATACGTTGTCATGACTTTTGGCACTCGAATTGTATATAATTCTCTTTGATTCGTAAACACATAAATATTGTGAGACTTCTCTTTCATTTAACTCAATATTAAAGAAAGCAAGACATTAACTAAAACGCATTCATGGAAACATTATGTGAATCCACGCATAGTACAGAATTAGTTTCACTGCCGATACCTAATAAATTGTTATAACTAATATAGCAAGAATTAACTGTAAGGATTAGCTTAGTTTAAATAATCTCTCAAACAGGGGATGTTGGAAGATAGGTTACTAAATTCCTACTACTGACTTGTACGTTAGTTACTTCATATACAATAAGTTTTTATAGATAAATTGTGAGAGACCTCGAAAGGCAAACTTAATCAAACTAATTTAAATATTACAAGGTAACTAAATAATACATGCAGATTGACTTATTCTTTACATGATGTTACTTTTGAAGTTACTGAATAACTGATTCAAGTGTATTCACTACAATATTTTAAATAACTGGATTGACACGTGTCAGCTTGATAGTGTCTCAAGCAGAAAACAAGAATAGTCGAGGGTTTCCACATGGTAATACAACTAGGCGGTATAATTTGAACAAAGGATCGCTTACTATTTGCAGCAACGTATATTTTCAATGGTCGATATTTGATCAATTTGAAATTTACAGGTATACGTGACGGAAAGCCTCATTCTTTCAAAGAATATAAATCGGAGTTACGAATTAGCCCTGCCCCAAATATCCTTCCAAGTTTGACTACAGGATAGATCAAAAAATGGTTTTAGAAGTGCAACTACCTTAATTCAGCTAAAAGAAAACACCGCGTCCACTGATTACTAAAATCACATGCCTTTATTCATCTTCAATTTTTGTAAAGGATATTATCTTCTATAGAGTTTGCAACATGAGAAGTTGGTTGATTCGTTATAAACGCATCTGTATTAGAACTAGTTACTTAATTCCCAACCTCGTGCACTAAAGAGATTCAGCCTTGAGCGTAAGATGATGGTGATGTTACTTCGTGATTTCACTTAAACGTGCTGCGAGCTGGATTTGATGGAACCTGGAATGCAGCCAACCAGTCCGTTTTAAATAATTATCACGTGATTTGTCAAACTGTTCGGATTATTGTTTGAAAAGTATTCTAAACCGATTTCTCCATACTTCTTACAAATGAGGACATCATAGTTTTAAGCTATCAGCGTCAGAAATGTTTAGCAAACGCATTATAATTTGAGATTGATTTAATAAAATTAATATAATGAAAACTAATTTAACTATAAGTGGTAAATAAGTTCCTATTTCTTTCACAAAAATAAAGTACTTATAAATTTATAATTATTAGTAGTCACTTGAAAGATATTTGGATCATTTCACCCAGAAGGTAATGATTTACGTAATTAAAACTAAAATTTTGATTTTAATATAAATACATAAAACGTGTTTTGTCCAATATACTGAAATGAATCCTTCAGCCTATATATTTATAGCTTACTAGCGGCGAAATTGAACTGCGGCGTTTCCGATATATAGTCTAGTTCACAAAAATAAACCAGCAAACGCTGGCAATGATTATAATCTCTCAAGATTTACAGACTGCCTATAAACATCTCGAGCTTCCCAGAGACTTCCCGAACTTCCTAAACTTTCTAGAAGCTTCTCGAACCTTCAATAAATTTCCACTCTTCCAAATAATTTTCTAAACTTCCTGCAATTCGCTAATATTGCTCATTAACTTCGCCGATTATTATTCTCTTGGGGTTTTTGTCTGACTAATAACTACAATTCTGGCAAGTAAAATTGTTCTTCAAGTAACGCATAGCTTCGTCAGACAATAGTACACGCTGTATTGTTCACAATATACTATATTCAGATTAGGATCGTTCTCAAACAAATTTTGAACCCAACCGAAATTTCATTGATTTCAACATATTGAAGGTAGTTCTATTACAAATAGTCTGTAAGATAGCGGTCTGTCTGGTTAAAGTAATTGGGATTTCTTGCATTTGCAAAACGTCCAATAGTGTTTCTTCCGTTGCCACTTTTGGACATACGCTTTTTCTAAAATCCGTTACGTGTCATATTGAATTTCGTTTTGGTTCGTGACCGTTAAAAGACTTGAGTATCTGTTATTATATAAGCCCCACCCTTTTTGTCGTATTTAAGTATAATTGTCAATCAGTATTTAAACGTGTGGTTGTGTAATCATTAAAAACTCATTAAATAACTTGAAAATGTTACAGCTACTTATCATTGACTCTTTAATTGTATTTAAATAACAGGTAAGTGTATCAAAATTATTTTTGAATTAATGGGAAAAATTGGTGAAAATAGAATATTACTTGGGGTTATAGCTAACAGGAGATTTGAGTGTGATGATTTCCTATTTTTCTTTTTGATTCATACCCATTATTATTAACTTGTGTTTAAAACGTTTCTAATAGAAAACAAAACTTAATCTATTAAAGCGTTTGTTTGGAAAATTATATCTAACGCAATAAATTAATTTTTGCACTTCTGGGATAAGAACGCCACATTTAATCCCTTATTTCAATGATTAAAGCCATAGTATTAATCTCAAGGAATTAAAATTATACTTTAGTCCTATAAACAAAGTAAATTCACAGCATCAACAAAAATTAGTCGATTAAAATTGTGCATTCCTGAAAGCGTTACTTATAGTATTTCGCAAACAAAATTTAAATAGCATTTGTCGTGATGCATACATTGATAAATGGAATGATGTGTTAATATCAAAATCATGAAATTTTCAACCCTTTTGATTTCGCTATCGCTCGAAAAATAACTTTCTCTTTCGGGATTGAAAGAGGCACGTTGGTCCCATGGTATGCAATATGCTATTATGTGTTACTTTTTGACATTGTCAATGATAAGTTTGTAAACCACAGGCGATAGAACAGCCTAAATCCCTTTTTAATGAATTTGTCCAAGTCGATACATATTTTGAAACATAGTTTGCCTTTTAATCTGTATTATTTTAAATAATTTGGTAATGATGCCCTTTTATATTAAGTTCATTTTGGAATATATTACTTCATATAAAGCAAAATGTCAGAAAAATCCTAAGGGGTTTGTAAACAAGAAAGATAGCGTTAACCTACAAATAACCTTGCGATTCGCTTTTGCAGTGAAAATTACTACCGCGATCCTGAAACTATTAACAGATATCTGGTAATCTGCTACCTAAGTTAAGGTCCAAACAGAATAAACGCCGGTGACGGCGTTTGACGCCGACAGTATTTCTAAATGCACGAAAATGTACAGCGTCACGGCCAATGCGACCTGTACCACGTGATTATAACGTAACCATGTAATAGACAAAATAATAAAACAGAAATAGATATAGAGGAATTCAGCTCAATGTTTTATTTCTTAGTATATATATATATATATATATATATATATATATATATATATATATATATATA
>JAHWXV010694007.1:0-12799 GCA_024586415.1 Phrixothrix hirtus | reverse complement strand
TATATATATATATATATATATATATATATATATATATATACGCACACGTACGCGCACATGCGTACGCATGCGCGCACCCATACGTAACACACACGCACACGCGCTCACACACACACACACATTATAAACTGACAAAAATGAAGAAAAATTGTTATCTGTTGTTTTAAATTAAACTAGTGAACAATTTTATACTGTCAAAATTGTAAAACGAAACATAAATGGGTATAATTTTACTTCCTTTCCCGAAATTGCTGACGCGCTATTAAAATGCAAATGAGAACAGCTGTTTGCAAACTATTAAAAGTTGTAAACAAACGGTATATTCACGAAACAAATAACAAAATTGTTACCTTAATATAAATTTGAAACTTACTTCCTAATAAAGTAACTTTGTACAGCTTTAATCAAAAACCACTAAGAATAATGTTTTTATATGTGATTAAATGCAACACAGTTTGAGTGTTTAATAGGTAATATTAAATACAAATGCTACTGTGCACAATTGTGGTATTACATTTAAACAAAGGCTGAAATATATACATATATAAGGTTATTTTAGGTACAATGCTTGACTTAATGTGCTTGCCACACCTGTGTAAATCAGCAGCCCTATCGATGTTTCCTCTAGGATTATATGCACAAATTCCACTGCAAGCTAATTGTTCTTATTAATATGCGGTTATACTTTTAGCTAGGGCGTTTTCAAGGTAAACTCAATCCTAAATTCAGAATCGAACATTGTCAGCTGCCCATCAAAAGTATATAGCTTAAAAAAATTTTTTTATCATGCGTCACTCTTCCTTAGTATGTATCATAGGGTGGGTTGTATAAAATCTATTTAAATATTGAATTACAATTAAATCTTTAATTGATCATTAAGTAGTCCTAATTAAGAATAAGAACGGCAAGTTTAATACTAGAACTAGCTATGTGCCATTTCAAACATTTTAAAGAACTAAGTAAGTATATTGATATATTTTATCTTATAATTTAACTGGCGAATTGTCAATTATATATATTCAAGCTTTCTAATATCCGACTTAGTTTAAATTTTTCATACAAATACCACTCATATTATTTTAGGATAACATCCTAAGTCCTTTTTATCATTGCAAGAATTTTTTAAATTGGAGCATTGTTTGTGAGATTTCGTCTTGTCAACAACCTTTCCTTTTTTTTTAATTGCCACGTTATAATGTTATAATAACATTTGCATCCGCGTAATGTTATGCCAGTAGATATTTATTGGAAATTATAATTTAATTTTTATTAGAGAACGTTGAGTATCTTCGCTTATCTTTTTCTAAAAAATATACATATACTTTAAAAGGTCTTATTGTTATTTTTTAAATAAAATTTTTTAAGATTTCATTTGTATTTGTCCAAAATGTGAGAATCTTCCATAAATAGTTATTTACTGACATTAGTAAGTGAGAGTGATTCTTAGATAATAGGTGGACGGTTCAGATATACCCTGACTTTGACCGGTGAGAATAAATAATAACGACTTGCGTTCATTTTAGTTTTACTACTTGTACAGCTTGATTAAGTCATTTAGTTTTGTAAAAATAATTTACTTTAATTTCTACTTGAAACGTCATGATGATAATAGTTATTTTTGACAAAAAATCGTATGCAATCTAATTAGGGTGTAGTGCTAAACATTGATCTTTAGCGGAAGGAAATTTTAGTTAATTAGTTATATCCTTGATTCAACAGAAGGATTCCTTCTGACTTAATTGCATCGAGAGAGTACCTCAGCAGATTCCTAAATAGACTCTAACCATCTTATGCAAGAACGTTTCAAAAATTAAAAGAGACTGGATCAATAACTGTGGAAAGTAGTACAGGTATTCAGGCAAATAGAAACAATGTCGGCAACAAAATTAATGGTATTAATACAGCTTTAAATAATACCTGTATTAATATGCGACGAGTTGCAGAAAATCTAAATCTTTCACAAAGTTTTGCTTCCTGAGTACTACGTAAAAAAGAACGTCATCAGTAGTATTTTAAGCGGGTATAATGAGTAGAGCCACGGGACTATCGCCAACACGCATAGAATTTTATGATTCTCTCTTGCACCGAGATATTGAAAATTTTAGCTTTATTTCGAATGTTTTGTGGTTTAGCGGTTTCTTTAAATATCTGGAAAGTACCCTCAACTAGCAACTACGTCAATATTATTAAAACCTATCGCACCTGGATTAATCTCTTGACTCAAATGCACAGAAAAGGTCGGGTAGTAGGGACTACACAAGGCAAATAGGTTGCAACTGAAACTGTTAATTAGTCTAAACCACCACTCCACAAAAAATATCAGTATCAATATCAATATCAATATATAAAACTTATGCTAAATATATGTAGCAATTAGTACTATACTGAAACTAGTTAATTGTTTTAAAGGTCTTTATTTATTTTCACTAACTCATAATTATCTATTTACACGTATTCAAATTAATATTTATTTTAAAGTACGTTAGCAATGATTGCTTAAATTTGTATTTCTTTACAACAGCTTCTTAAAACAAACTTCTTATAAAAAACCAAACCAAGCGAATTTAAACTATTATTTATATAGAAAGCTTATATTCTGGATCATTCGGGAATATTAAAGAATAAAGTTACATAGAATGCTGATGTCATAAATTTCTACGCTATAACTTATTACTGTAACTTTGAATCTATTTAAGTATACGTTACATTAGTGAGTCATTCATGATTACATAATTTATTTTAGTTCGATGAAACCTTCTCGTATGTTCCAAAACCCTCTACAAGATACTTGTTGTTTCTAACTTTGTTACAATACCAGTGGCAGAACTTGGCACATAGTTAACCAAAATGTTCGTTAGAAGAACCACATACGCGGTTAATCGCTGAATGAGAGAAATACCCAATCTAGTGCACCCTTGTTAACAAATAAACGATTGATTTAGTTGTGAAATGAAGTCAGTTATAAAACTTTGTTGAAAATTTGGCTTATTAAGCAACCAAAGATGACATATTTAATAAACTGATAACCTTCGTCGATATTTTCAAATCATATGATTTAGACATTTCCATGTAAAAGAAAATTGATGGCCATTTTCTCATAAATACGCTCAAACTACGTTCTCCAGTACTCTCTTATCCACTCACATCTCATATCGTCACAATAATTTTATTCAATGCCTTATTTGAGCTGCTTTTAGTACAAGTTTAGACGTTTCCGTCCAATTCGAAAGCAATTTCTTAGTGTTCTCAAAATCATTTTGTATTCTCTCATCTTCTTTTACATTTAGTTGTTCTCTGCTTATCTCGTCACCGTCTCATTTGTCTGTTTAATTTTCTGTATACATTTCATGCAGTTGCTTGATACTGTCTTTTCTTATACGCTCTGTTTTTCTAATCTACAACGTTATTCATTACTGTTTCATTCTACTTTGCAACACTCTTTGCTTCATCAATTTTCGTAAATCCACATACACTAGTCACATATTTCACCACAGCATCTTTTTCAACCCGCGCGCTGTTTCAGTTCTTGCACGTGTAATTATTCGTTTTAAAGTAGTTGTAGTTGTTTAACTTTTCTATGCATTGTATTGTCGATTTTTATTCCACTCTGGTTTACTTTACCCTTACTTTCTTTCTTCATGCCCACTTACAGTGGTTTAATTCTCGACACAACCCGGAAATGGTCACTTCCACACTCTATTGTATCTTTCGCCAATCCTCTCAATCTCTCGTCGTATATAGCTCGATCTGTTATTCTGACAAGCTTTCATGTGAATCCCGCCATATTTAAAACAAGTGTTTGACACAAACAGGTTGTTTTCTACCACTGAACTTATCAGTCCTTCAGCATTTTCACTTTTTCTTTCATCACTAAATGAGCACTTTTCAGTTTTTAGTCTTTTCATCAAAAGTCACTAGTAAAACGACCTCTTCGTTTTGGATTGTTCGGATTCTGCTTATTTAACACCACCTTTAATGCATTCCAAAATTATGCACACTCCTCAATGCCATTTACTGGAACGCTATATGAAACGATTCTAACTCTAGTTGTCACAATTTTCAGTTTAATCCAAAAAATTCGCGTGGACACCAATTCATTCTTTGCTGACACATTCAGGACCAGATCCACACCCTGTGCGCCATGTTTCCAATTTTTCACGCCGAATCAAAAGCTACTACTCTTATTCAGCTTTGTTTCGTCCGGTATTCCCTTACCCTTTCGACATTTCCTTCTCACATTCCACCTTCAAGTTCTTCGTTTCATTCTCACATGATATGCTGTGGATCTATCGTATTTGGTCGCCACCACCAACCACGTCTTTTACGATCCGAGACGATGTGTATTTTTTGATGAGAGATATAATTAATAAGGACCAGGTCACCAGCTTGAATCATTCCCACATCGACGTAGTCTTTCCTACTAACACTATTGGTACACTATCAGTCAGTATTGCCACGGTACGCCTCTTGGACACAAAATAAAATCAGCGACCCTGCTGGTTTTCTAGCAGTACCTAACCGCTATTCTTACACGCTATGCTTCAACCCTCCAGGCCAGCAAGGGACTGCCTATATGGACTACTAGAAAAGATGTAAGCAATGCACTGATACTTCCGATACCTAACGTTACTTAGTATTAATTTTTACATTTTTCTGTACTTTAGTTATTACTTTAAGTAAAGGCCTATTCTTTGATAGCCTCAGCTTGCTACAATTAATTTTTCTCTCACTTTATTATTATTGCGTATACCCACTAACAGTAGCAGCATGGTTGCATGACATAAAATGCAACTTATTAAACGAAACATAGGGAGTGGCGAAATATGTAAACTAAAATTAATTCAATCAAGTTAATATGAGTTTATGCGGAAATGGAAAAAGCAATTCATAGTTCATATTATGATGCCAAATTTACCTAATCTAGTTTCTATTTATAGGAAATCGGTCACTGTGACAAATAAAATGCACCTCTCTATACTAAAATTTCAGAGCGGTTAGTTTAGAAAACTCAAAAGTTTTAATTAATGAGGAAGTGATATATAATTCAAAATGAAGAACATGTTTTTCTCGCAGTTCTGGCAATTTAAAATATATTTTAGAGAGCACTAGAAGAGAAGTTGTAAGCGCGTCTGATGTTCTTACAACATTAGTCATTCATTTGGCAACATCCGGCACATACATCCAAGTAGTAATAATAAAACCTAATTTGTAAATTACCAATATCAGTTTTATGCCAAAATTACAATTGTAAATTTATGAATTGTATAA
The DNA here is from genome assembly GCA_024586415.1 of Phrixothrix hirtus. Lineage (NCBI taxonomy): Eukaryota > Metazoa > Arthropoda > Insecta > Coleoptera > Phengodidae > Phrixothrix > Phrixothrix hirtus. The sequence goes on along the minus strand of JAHWXV010694007.1, from coordinate 7,531 downwards.
TTTCATTTTATTAACAATTATTAAAATTCGAATTTCCCAGGTTACGTTATAGAAAACATAGGAGAATTTTTCATAAAAATATTTATTCAGCAATTCCTGTGTGAACGCTAACAAGCCTAAAAGTAAACGTTAACCGCTCCCGTCTTCCCCCTTCAATTTGAAGGAGAAATACTTCGTTTATGGAGAGTAGAGATCTAAGAGCTGCAGAGTTAAGCTACGTCTTGAGTAGTGATTCTCCAGGCGATATTCAAAGAACACAATTGAAGAGTTACCCATATGATGTATAAGGGGATAAAATTGATAGAAGTTTAGTCTGTTTACGCCAAGAGCGAATTAGTAATTAAAAGGGTCAATCTCAATTTCCTGCCGATTTGGAACCAAAGGGTTTAAGTCCGACAAGGTTGTATGTTACTTACGATAAAAAGAATATCCGAGATAGCACGTTTGTTATCTTCAATTCCTTCGGGAAGTCAACGATCTTCAGATCACCAAGTAAGCGATTTATCCGCTATCTATACTCCACCGATTTGCACCCCTCGTTAAGTTAACCCTGCTGGGACGAATTAGTCGATAACATATAAATTCAAGACGAGTTCGTTAAAATCAGAAATAAAAGACTAACGTTTTTTCTTTAAACTTTAATTGTTCATATTGTTAAGGTCATTAGGGAAACTACCTTTTTTTGTTCATTTTAGGATAATTTAGTTATTAGCAACGCAAGGGTCCCTTGATTTAGAGATAGAAAATTATTATTTCCAATATTCTCATTCGGTGAGACATGTAGTTTGTTAATCGTAATTAATAATTTTTTTACTTTTCATTATATTCGATCTTTAAGTACAGATCTTATTATTTTTTTTATATGTAGACCTGTAGCTGTAATAACCCATACTTTCTTTCAGGAATTAGTTAATTTTTAAACGAACAGCCAGTTTAGATAGCCTATCGTAAAGCAAACCCTGCGACGTGTGTATAAAAAAAAGCTACCCTACTGTAAGTACGTGTTAATGCTGTCCTCAATATAAAGGTTTGCAGATCGGTTTCTTTGTTTACCGGCCTCTATAGCAATAGACTCTTGGACTATTATCTTTCTCTTATTGTTATAAACAAAGTGGTGCCCTTATTTACGACTATTTGCCGTATTTTTGAACACCTCCTTAAAATACCTGAATGCTAGCTTAATAGAATTCATCGCAATTGTAGAATCTATCCCAATCTCCACTATGGTGGCCGGAGCAAACCAACGAATTCAGGGGAACTAATAATTTTGATAACCTCAGGTGCATAGGACCCATTAAGGACTGTTATAAAGTATAAAGTTTCTGTGCGCTGGTGGCGCAATGAGTATAGTTTTTAACCAATATAGATGGAAAGTGAAGTGTAAATTTCATTTTAAATTTCTCGATTTTTCTAAAGAGCACAGCTAAGTAATATAGATCGTTTGAATAAGTGATTAAAGAACTACTAGTCTAGTGAAAACTATTGTACCTGTCTTTGTGATAACCTGAAAATAAATTCAGAACTCAGTGGGCTCATAGTTTCCCATTTTAAAAGTTTCTAGCCGTTTCTTAAACGGTATTAATCAAGAGTTTTCCATGGTGACATCGAAAATGTGTCATTTGAGCCGCTATATGGCTGCTCTAAAATATCTGCAAAATCGTCGTTAATTATTTCTAGCACTCGTGCTCTCCTACGCTAGGAACATTAAAGAAAGCATGCGTTACTGTTACATCATCCAATTGGTTTTTGTTTTTTGATCACAGTTGCCTATGGAAAACCATTATTTACGTATTCATTGTAGTATGATCTAATCTACACTGAATAATAGTTTAATGTAACCAATTTATTATAAAAATTAGTGTAGGAGATACTCGTAGTAGGATATAATGAAACACAAATTCACAGTGAGACACCAAAATTAATTTTTAAATTTAGCACCTCTGTTAATTGTATCTGTCAAATCTACAATTGCCCAATACAGTGGAACGTCGATGAGAGTTCGCATGTGATCTTGAGAAATTCTATGAAACTTAATAGGATTTTCTGTTTTTAAATGTTACTAGTAACATAATAGAATTATTGGTGTGTTTTGTTTATTTTATTAACCATCTATTTTAGAAATTCCGGCCGTGAAAATGATACACTTATCTAATAAGGTAAGCTAAAATACATTCAACAGGATACATACCATTGAGTTAATAAATTCTATTCTGTGGTGATGTAATCGGTACACAGTGAAACAGTGGTACGCAGTTGTACACAGTGATACTTTACTAGTACTAAGAATTTGTTATTATTTCAGATGGTTAGAAAGTAAAGGCGTAGGAAAATAAGAAATATACCTACAGATGTAATGGCCGCTGCCAAAAAGTTGGTATAAGAAGAAAATTATTCCATTTGCATAGCAGCTAAGAGATATAATGTCAGTTTTATAACTTTACGACGATACGTCAGCAAGGATCGCAATAATACAATCGGTGATATAAGCATTTCATCAAAGGAGCAGAAAATAAGATAAGCAAAATATATCAATACCTGCAGTAAAACGGCATATGGATTGTCCACAAAAGAATGTATAAAGGTTGCGCGGAAGATAGCAAATACGAGTAAACTGGTGGTTCCCAAATCTTGGACAGAAAACAAACTAGTCGGGATTCAATGGTTATGGAAATTCATGCTTGAGGCATGCAGTTTAAATAGAATCACTTCATTTAACCCATACAATGTGAAAACAGTTTTTGATCATATAAGGTAAATATTTGAAAAAAGCCTAGCGTCTAGAATACTTAATCTAGATGAAACACAGAAAAATTGTAGCCGAAAAGGGACAAACCAAATAAACCAGTATAGCAGTGCGGAACGAGGCACTCTAGTAAGAAGTTGTGCAATTGTTTGCGCTAATGGCACGTGGCTACCAACAACGATGATATTTCACAGAAAATATTGGAACACCACCAAGTACAATGGGATTAGCAACCCCCCAACGATTGGATAACGGCTGAGCTATTTTCGCATGTTCTTGGCCATTTCATAAAATATTCACATAGTACTCCTGAAAATCCTTCCCTTCTGATATATGACAATCATGTTAGCCATATATACATTGCCATTGTTGAAAAAGCTAGGGTTACCGGTGTGACTGTTTTGATGCTACCGCCACAGTGTAGTCGCAGAATGCAGCCATTAAATTTATCGGTTTTGTGACCTTTTAAAGCACATCGTAATGCTGATATTGATTCCTGGCTTGACATCCTGGAATTCCCATGACTATTTACCCAATAGCGTGATGTGTTGGGGAAGCCCATGTACAATTGTTAATACCTTTTAATATAACACTAGGGTTCAAGAAAAGTGGGAGCTGCCCAATTAATGCTCTAGTCTTGTAACTGTCAATTTTGTTTCGTGATGTCCTTGGCTAAGTGTTGTGTAATCTCAGAGTGCAGAGCAGAGAGCAGAGCAGAGAGCATAGAGCAAAAACAAAAAAAAACAAAACCAACTGTTAAGCACTAATAATATATTCGTGGGGTAGTTCATTGATATCTAATAATACATATATTACAATTATATACAAAAGGAAAAGGGCGCCACAGTATTCTTACCAACGAATATCCACAACCTCAAGGGTGAGACACCGAGATTCCCATGAGGTATGTAAGATGTTAATTAAATTGAGTAACATAAATCAAACTAGCGTGCTTGTAAACCTACAGCTATTGTATCTTAATAAAAAAAAATATGGCGATAATTATGTTCTTATTAAACTACTATAAATTTATAACAAAGGGGGAGCTCTTGTTTTGCTAAATGTTTTCAAAAAAAATATTGAATACCAACATAGTTGAAAACGCTACGGATAGGTTGACTCGCTTTCCAAAATCTACAACGTTGAAGGCCACGAATAAAAATTCGTTGTAGGTGATATAAAGCAATCTGTTATGATAAGACAAATTATATAAGCTAAGAAACTTACGTTAAAGCAAATGTATATGATTAAAGATTGAACATAAAAAAGAGCTAAATTAATACATTAGTATTTTTAATGACTGAAAACTCTAGTAGTCACCGAATTTCAATTCGAAACCCTTGAGCAGCAAATCCTCCAATTATAACTTTTCTTAATTAATAGAGGCGCTCCCACGGACAACAATCTTTATATTTAAAGAAATAGGAATTCTCGTACCCTATCATGCGTGGTTCACGCAGTAAATAAGCCGTAGTTATGAGCGGTGGCTAAAAAGCTTGCCACACTTAAACGCCACCCGGTGCTTCCTAGAACGCCAAGCGTTACAAAAAAATAAATACCAAAAATATATATTTACCCATTATTTTATGAGGGAAGAAGCCAATAAAGGACCTGGCCCAGTATTTGAGAATGGAATTATTCTTAAATATGAACTTCAAATCTGGAGCATCTAAAATAAATACGAAAGCTAAATATAAGAAATATGAAAGGGCAAGGGCTTACCAAAATTGTCACGGCCGCAAACATTAAACACAAAAATCTACACTTCCATAAATAAAAGTTTTAATGCAAGTGAAAGTTCTATCGCCAAGCGCAATTTTCGACCCCGGGATTTAATCAACCACACGACTATCAAAAACGAGGCGCTGAACCATCTTTAAATGAAATGCGCGCCTTACTTAATTCAAAAATTTAAAATTAAAGCGAGTCTAAAAGCGGCAAGAAAAAATTTACTGTTACAGTGTTTTTTAACATTATCGGTATCTGTCAGACTAGACAGAGAAGAAGACCCCAATCATGAAGTACCCGGACCATCCACCCTACAACTTCATAAAGTGACTACTCCAGATAATAAATTTCTCTGGCCTACAATTGTTACGTTTGCTAGTTCTGAAGACTTCAAAGGATATCCAAAAGCACCATCTCATTGACTTAACAGAAAACCTAGAAAGCAGGATAGAAGCACAATTATTACTGACACACCAGAAAAATATGCGTTGATAGAGAAATAAAGGAAGAAAGTGAACGCAGTAATTAGCGAAACGGTGACAGATCATTTAAAAGAAATCCCTAAAAAACCAAAAACAATTAAACAGCAAAAACTAGATTCTGACTCCAGTGAAGAAAGTGAACTTGAATCAGATAAAGGCACTTGAATACCTGAAAAGCCTTAAGAAGAACCTGATTATAACAGAAGTGCTAATAAGGACGATTTCGTGTCGGTATGAAATCTTCTCCACAACCTGAAGTAGTCATAGTAAATAAACCCGATCTAAAAATTGGTTTACCACAACTCGTTCCCTTGAAAAATCAACTTTTGGCAGGTTATTGCAAATTTAGTATCAACTTTGGATCGCTAGATGTTCGTTTAGTGGTAAAAACATTTTGTAAGTTCGCTAAATTTCGTATGTTTCATTGTATATCATTGCTGGTACACAGTTTTTTTTGAACAACTTTTATTTCGTTTGATTATGTTAACTTAGAGTGAATTTTGTTCTTATAATGTTAAAAACGTGCTATTGTAACAAAATGTTTTGAAAGTAGTCCTTTTACATTTTTAAAGCCAAAAATCGTGTATTTATTTTACTGTTTACTACTCCACTCTAAATTTTGAAATAAAGTATTGACGTTTAACTGTTACTAATTTTCTATATCGTAGACATAGGGACATATCTATAGATTTTTGAAAGCGAATGCAACTAAAAAGTCAATCTCCGACTGGGAAATTCATCCAAATATTCCACTTGCTGCGTGATGTTTAAATCGCCGATAGCGATAAGTGCTTTCAACAGCTTAAATTGCTTATACTCATGGATTAACTTGCACGCTCACAAAACTAACGCAGAGCTTAAAAAGTATATTTTTAGGGCTGTAAGCAATAAAAAGCAATGTTTGTAATGAAAGAAAGATATCAACCGCAAAATAAACGTTTAATGGTCATTTTTTCTTGCAAGCTAGTATTACAAGTTAAACATAAACGGTATAACATCCTGATCATTAAAAATACCAAATTCGTTGAACCAGATAGAATTTTTGAGTTATTAAACAAACATTTGAATACCATTTTAAATACTTAACCAATCTACAAGTTTAGAAAAATATCAACATATAATGACTAAAAGAAATCAATAAATATAATTTCTTAATAATCTATATTAACACAAATAACATGTTGCACTTTCAAGTAGTGTCAACTAAATGATAACTCAGGGACAAGTATATTTAAATTTTAAATCTGATTCACCGTTACAATGCTAAACCTAGCTTCAATACTAACATTATTACGACTATTAATTAACTAAATTAATGTTAAGTTGTATCTAACAATTTCCATACATACCAGCTTAAAGAAAGTTGGTTTATCGCATTCTTTCAAAGAAGTACAACTTCCTCGGGAGTTTGCAAAAAGAATGGCAGCCATCCAAAATATTTCAATTCCAACGAATACCATCTCGCGTTATATAGTTTATAAAACTGAGAAAATAAGTCCCGCCTTCTTTTGGAGAAGGTCTTGGTCTTAGAGTAAACCAAATAAGTTTATTTCCTGACTTTAAATCAATGTAGTGAATCACAGGAAACCTTAGTCTAAACTAAATTAACTAAACAACAATGGAGTGACTCGAAAGCGAAGAACTTAGTTGGATTAAAGGTAGCGGTCTAATTTAATATTTCACAGTACCATCAATTGCAGTTAAGTGTTATAGCGTATCCATTCAAATTCGTCGGATATAAATAATCACCTTTTGTTATTTGCAGATATCGAATTTTAACCCAGGTCATGTAGTTTAATACTGACACAAATATTAAATAACAATTGTCACAGGTTGAATTGACAATAACGCATGTGGCAGAAATCACGAGTGTTTAACCACGGCCGGCAAAGCTACAGTGGAGCGAGGTGTGGTTCATCGATACTTGCGAGGCTAAACACTGTAGAATTAAGTCAAAATCGGTAAAAGGTGGGCACTACTGTTCTCAAATCAAAACTACAATCAGGCGGTGTTTGCGAAACATCTTGTATATCACAATGTTAGTGACCTATCTTAAAAGTGGAGACAGACACCCTAGTGGTACTTCAGATACTAGATTAAGACTGAAAAAGAGAAATGTTCTAATGCTAAAGATGCTCACTTATTTATGATAGCTCTGTATACAAAAATCAATGAAATATACCAACGAAAACTCTAAATATTGTTTACGTTACTTTCAAAAATTTAGGGCGTAAGGTGCCTTAAATGAAATGACACGGGCAGGTTTCCAGAACTGACCACCCGGTATAGTATTTAATTAACTAACTGAACTTTAGATTTTTAAGAAAGTGTTATTTTTACTAAGAAATAAATGCTTTATGACTTTTGTTCCTAAAAATCATTAAGTTGCTATTTGACTTTTTGCACGCGCATGGTATAACTAGGATTGTACGTTAGGTTTTTCGTTGATAAAATAATAACCAAAGTTGAGCACAAGAACAGCTTTATATAATTTTTGTTTGCACGAAAATACACGTACATATATATGTATATATATATATATATATATATATATATATATATATATATATATAAATAA
>JAHWXV010693761.1:0-10835 GCA_024586415.1 Phrixothrix hirtus | reverse complement strand
TGACTTGCGGACCCATGTTGATAAAGACTTTTTTGTTTGTCTAAACGAGAACTATAAGTGGGTGAAATATTCGACAACAATTTTTAAACACCCTGTATAACTTAATACAAACAACGCACTGCCTTGGATAGATTATCATCAAAATTTGATTGTCCAACTTGCGTAAATAACTCACTGTGATATATCTAACCCTTCTATGGTGTTTTTTCAGTTAACTGTAAATTGACTGATCGAAGTAGGTGCGTGAAATTCCAACAATGCATCGAATAAACAGTTTTTTACGCATAAATTATTTAGATCATTATTATTTGGGGCCATATCAGGAAGAGGCAGGGACGCTTACTCTACATTATAACTGCTGTATCATAATAATGAGGGAACTAACCTTAAATTTTCTTTCGCCCATGTATAATAATACAAAATATGATCTTTATTGTTTCAAGCTAATTTTTTTGAAAGGACGGACTATTTAGTTTAGAACAAATTGGTTTCCACAATTTTTTAGAACCTTCTCCCCTCCACCGGATAACTTTTGAACAACCAAGTAGAATTATTTTCTATTAGATAAATAATAACTGGGAGAGTTAGTGAATTGTAATAAAGAAATGCAAACGGATTCACGAAAGAGAGCACTTTTGTACCCTCCTATTGATAGGGGTAATTTTCAATAGGTTATTTGACTTGTTTTGAGAATACTTTTAAGAAATATTTCAAAAGAAGTAGGTTTGGCCCTAGAAGCTTTAAGGCTGGTATTCCGACATATTTTTATACCGTAACAAAATTAGAAACTACGATAATTTTAAAGAACCTTCAAGACCATTTGGGAATACTATAGAAGGTTTATTTAACTGAAATAACTGATGTAATCACAAATGACTTATAACTGTAACCGATATCTATCTAAATAAAAGCAAGGTCAGTAGTGAATGAGTCATGGCATTGCAATGTATTATATCAAAATTATGATTAATTTTATTCTTAACTAATGTAAAATGCCCTAGACCTTTTCTTTCTATATAAATAGTGGATTAAATTCCCTTAGTTTTAGTTTTAATTAGAATATTGTCTTGTTTGATGCTAATATTGCAAGAATCTCAAAAGCGCGAGTTTTTATTCTTTTTTGATATTAAACTTAATCCACATATTTTCAAATGTCTTATTTTAAATACGCTGAAGAAGTTTGAACCTGAAACATACCTAAGTATAATATCATTTACAAATAACAAATGTTATACATAAATAGAAATATAAACGTTTATTGTTAGTGCACTGTGAAATAAATATTTAAATGAATAAGTGTAAATAAATAATCGTAATATTAGTGAATATAAATAAAGATTTTCAAACAATTAATTAGTTTTGTTACAATACATAGTTTTATGATCTATCTAATTTAAGAAATTCCAGAGAATTAATATTTTTACACAAAAGTAAAGTACTGCAGTATAGATTTGTCGTAAAACTATATTTGGTAAGCATTTTGTGATATAAATATGTTTAAAAAATAATTAATTATCAGCGATTATCGGTACATTTTGCATAGAATAATATTGCTGAAACAGAATGAAGACAATACAAATAGAATATTATGAGTTTTATGTTAATACATTCAAGGACAATACTAATTGTGACTATTTCAAGTAAATTGTGAAGCCTAGAATTTACAAATAAATAAAAATGAACTCAATTTTAACACATTTATTTAAACCTTACGCTATATAGCTATTAATCACCATGTGGTAGTGTTTTCTTTAGAAGTTCTTTTACTCAAACTTTTATTTTTCTGTGGAATCCCAGCCTTAAAGGGAAAAATCCTGATTTTTTTAAAAACTCTGAGCAACGCATTTTTTTATTGAGTATTAAATTAGCTCACAATTAAGACTTTTTGGTGCCTTTGATTCTGTTATATTTGGTTTTGATCCTACTAGTTTCAATTAAATCTAGCTAAACAAACTATAATGTTTTTGAAAACAACAGAAGTTACATATTTTGAATTAGGCAACAAATCAACCCATAAATAGTTCTTAATTTACAATAATAATTATTTGACTCGGCCGATTTAGTCCTGCTGGCTTCATAGCAGTGTTCTATTTTATTATGAAATCCTCTTTTTTATTAAAAATTGTAAATGTTTTTAATGTCTAAATGTGTGTAAATTTATAATTACCTCAAACATCATATTTTCAGGAATGCCTCTAATTTATAAACTTTTTGATGTAATTTTATGTTATTATGTAATTTTTAAAGGAACTGTATTTGTTATTGAGAACATTTGAATTTTTTCAGATAAATTTTGAAAATATTTATACCTTTTTTCCAATTATTCAAGTTCATTTTAATAATTCCCAGTAGCATTAACGAGCAACAAATTTTCATTGTGTACTGTAACAACAAATATACTTTGTGACGTTTAATTCAAAATTCAAAACACTCCATTAGAATGATTATATTATGATTTACGTTTTCCATTTGCAACTCATTACTAAGATAAACGGATTAAAATGTGTGGTCGCAACTTCAACAATTAATCATCAACCAGATGTGGCTACAATTGTCACCAAAATCTAATTCATTTTACTATCGATGTACTTGGATCTTTCATCCCATTCAAAACGTATATTCAAATCCTGTGTAGGCTGCGTTTTTGTCCTTTATAAAATATATCAACTTGATAAACATGCTTGGAATATTTTTTAAATTTAATTTATATTTGATTTATTAAACATATAAGTTGCGATTAACCAAAAATGTGGTTTACTAATTTTAACATTATTGATTGCACAATTTTTATTTTAAATTACTAGTAAACAAATTTTAGCCAAATTTCCTGTTGCATTAAGGTATTACTTTCTCAACTACAAGGTATCTACAGATAGATATTTGTATGTATATATCCGTATAATTACTTACTTTGCTAATAGTAATTCCAATAAAATTAAATCTTGAATAATTTTATTTTCAATGATACATATTAGTAATCTTTGTATATTATTATAATTTGAAAATGTTAATCGGGTTAATAAGGGTTTGTATTAAAATACCGATGGTATATTCACATTTTATAATTATAATACAGATATGAAAACCGAATTTTTTTTAAAAAAATGAGCATTTCTGAGATTGTGGAAATATTTCTGGGGTTTTTATAGAAAGAATTCTTTCTAGCATTTTTAGCTGCGGGTTGTTCAGGATAAGTCGCGTAATATTCCACATGGTTGGTATTTTGTACTCGCTGAAGCGTTCGCGAATAACGCAAGCCGTTTATTCCGCGTGTAAGAGAGTTTTAGCAAAAGCCATTTTTATGTCTTTTAAATATAGTCGAATACAAACAAAAATACGGAACATTTGAGTTTTCTTCTACTCACATTTGTATTATTCAATAAACACAGATTAAAGCGAATAAAAGTAAATTCTAATATATACACTCCTACAAGCATTTCTTAAGGTCACTTTCAAACATAAAAGGTGGGACAAAAGTGTCGTCTGCTTTATCTAACCGTGTTGCAATATATTATTTTTTAATTAGGTATTTATACACAATGCTTGATATTACCTTTTATTTTATGGCATCTGGAATGTTGCAATTATGTGTATAGTTAACAAAAAATAAAAATATTTAATTATCATGCGATATGTCATAGTATTCATTTCAACACCGTCGTTAATTTTTATTATAGAAGAATTAAGTAAATCACCGAGTTTGAAGGCACCACGCGAAGGTGTAGATGTAAAATGAAAGCCATCGTGCAGATTTATAAAGAGATGCATAGGCAGCTATCTGGCGCCTACATACATTAATACTAACGGCAAAGGAGTGGCATTAATGTATAAAAGTCGCTTGGCAGGAGCAGGATAAAATAAAATACTCTTCAGTGAAGCCAGATTGGAACGCGGTGACAAATGCAAGCGAGCATGATCGATGTCACTAAGGAAATACGCTTTGAAGAAAACAGGCCTTGGAAATAGGAAAATTTTAGTTATGGTTACTAGTATTGAGAAGAAGAAGAATGGTGTGTCGGAGGGTAGTGATAGGAAAAATTGAAAATCCGCTAATACGGGATTTCCCGTACGCATGCCATTCAAATAAAACTAATCGATTCTTCTTATAGGTACATTTTCATTTCATATTTTAATTGAAATTGATATAGATGTACACCTACGGTATTTTACACTTTTTTAAAGTAAAATTTAATTTGAAAATTTTTTTAAATATTCTATATAACAAATATATAAATATATAACAAATTCAATATAGTTGTATGACACAGATTACTCAAATTATGATATTTTAAATTTTTTTTTCAAATATAACATGAAATAATTGTTAAATTCTTCAATTGGCAAGATTGATCGTCACTGTTAGGGTATTCATGTAACCTTATGTTATTCACTTGCAAGTAAGTATACCGTATAATATTTTAAAGATGCAGAATCAGTATTGCGTAAACTGGCTTACAACATACGTACATAAAAACAATATGTATGACGTACTTCCACGCCTTGATCTGTATAAACCATTTTCACTTATTGAAAATGCCTATGCCAAGCTAACAATTATCACTTTAGCGGAATATTTTTAATATGCATAATTATAGATTTTTATGTTAATTGGAATATATTCTAGAAAATACTTGCGTAATTATAGTCTTCATTATTAAAATATTAATCTACACTTATCGGCAAAAAATGCTTTTTGGCATAAGTTTCCTTGTAATCTATTTTTGTAAAATAAATAAAAATCAATGAAAATACATTAAAGTAGACGTACGCAATTTTTATTAAACAACTCACCGAATAAAATTTATTATTAACGTACGTGACTTCCTTTAATCTCAATAACTGTTTGAAATCGGTGTGGCATCGAATAGATTAAATTTGTAATCCTGTCTTACGGTAATGCTTCAAATTCTTCTTGTAAAGCAGTGCGCAGCTCCTGAAGACTCACGTACGCCTGAATAATGGCAATGCATATCTGGAATTGACCCTAAGCTAGGCTGCACGGCTTAGGGACCAATTGATTCAGTGAAAATCAGTCTACACATGGCCTTACGTTATCGAACTTTAACACAAAAACATCTATAAAAAGGCATACAGAACAATTATTTCTTGATGCATATACTCCACTGCGATTTGCATTCTAAACTCAATGCGAGTTTCACAAAAAATACCAGTCAACATGATAACAGAGCGTCCATTGTACGATATATATTCAAATATAGTAGCACTTTCACACCATCAGGATATTGCAAACAAAATCTAGACTTATCGGTAAGCTGTACATTGCTCTACTGTTGAAGTGTTCAGCATAAACGTGCAAACTAAAACCTCCGTTGTCGATGCGCCGTGGCAATTATGGTCCTGCGGCGGGCCTACGTGAAATTCAGATACTACAAGTATTCTTCGAACAGTTCTTTCACTTAAATTAACTCCGCAGATAATTTCCAGGCGGTGTCAAAAAGGAAGGAGCGGTGATTTTACGACCTCAAGGAGCGTCAGTTGCCGTTGTTCTATTTCAATCTGATCTTGCTCGTTTTGTAAAATATGCAGTCTCTGCATACCAATTTCATGTATCTTGGATAACCGTTCGTGGTATCCCCAAAACGTTAACAGTGGTTAATTTCTACCGTTATGTTCAAATTATTACGAGAATTGTATTAGAAACAATTACCTGACAAGCTGAAAATTGTGAATTTTTTACTTCTTGTTTAAAAGCATTAACAACCAACTAATACGAGGGTTCTTCGAGATCATTTCGACTTGATCCAGAGAGGGTGCAAGTACGACTACATGCCTATATTTGTCAAGTAAGGTCCGTTAGATCTCGTCCTGCAAAGTTTCAGACCCGTGCATTCAGTTGTTCATATGTGGCAACTGAGTGCAGACAACAAGTTGTGAAAGCTTCTGCAAAATGAATAAAATTGCAGTGCGAGCTGTGATAAAATACCTTGTTTTGAAGGCTTTAACCCCAACGCATATAAAAAAGAGTTGGATTCCACTTTAAAGGATTCTTTTTCATCATTTTCGATGGTAAAAAAGTGGGCGGCAGAATTTAAAAGATGCTGTACGTCTATTCAAGATAGTGAACACTCAGGATACCCAAAAACCGATACGTACAACGGAGCTGTCACAATAATCCACAATACTGTGTTAACATATTATTGGAAGAAATATGTTAGCCTTCTAGAAAGTGTGCTATGAACACAGAATATTGCTGTAATTTGATAAAATTTATTAACATGAGTAACGTTCATAAAAATATACCTATACGTTAGCAAAACCTAGCAACTATATTCTTAAAGTTTTAAGTATCCACGTTTGGTAAAATTCAAACTAACAAATTTAATTAATAGCCATCAAAGATAGGAATTTGTCTTTCGATTTCAGCCGATCTTTTATTATAGTTTTGATAAGATGCGTGTTTGTTATCACAGAGACATTATGCTTTACGGAATGATTCGGGTAAAATATGCCGTGTAATTAAATATCATTTAGCCTAGTGAGATGGCACAGCGATTGTTCGAAAAAATATGACTTTATTTAATGACCCTCTCTACTTAATTATTGTTGTTTTGACAACAGCGTTAGTGGTGTAAGATTAGAAATCAATGTTAATATCGCTTTAAGATCATTAAATATTTACTGGAAGTTATAGTCGATAATAGATGCGCCTCTGATCTAACCTACGGTAAAATCAGTGATTAGATTACATAAATAGTAGTTTTCAAGAGTTTGCATACTAAAAAATATCTCCCCTGAAATATAAACGCTTATACTACTGTGCTAACTCTAGGCGTATTTTCAATTTTGCACATTCCAGATTTGTAATGTAAAAAATATTGTTGCCGATATGCTTTTGCTCTATACTAGATCAAAACGCTATAATTGCAGTCTATCATATTTAAAATTTAGTTAACCTTCGCCAATTGCTTAAATTAGAAGTTTACAAAATTAAACAAGCTTATACTTGAACTAAATTAATTCGGTTGTTGTGCAGATATGCGCTTTAAAGTTATATCTGCAGCGTACACTTCAATCACATGTAATATTAGATGACTGTAAACAAGACAATGTATTAAAGCACAAATATTAATTCACACAATTAAAACGACTTACATCTTCATAATTTCAAATGAATATGTAAATTCTAATTCGTTCATCATCAAAATTGATGAATTTGGTAGGTTTATAATTTTAAAATTTACTCACAAGAATGATTCTGTCAGATGGACCATTCAATCCACTTTTACAAACTAACGACCTTTTGTTTTTTGATTAAAGTCTCGAACATGTAATATTAATTTTTGCCCTTTGCAATTAGTTGTTCAAAATTATTGCGTATTGTAAATTAATTACATTACTGTCAGTGTTTTTCGCAATGAATTTAAATGCTCAAAAAATGTGAAGTGGCCAGAGATACATTACTATAAACATTAACAGTTGAATTTCGGAAGAAACAGCTGTAAGATATCCTACGATACAAAACGTTTAGCATTTGTCTGGCAAAGTTTTTGCGTATGGCACATTCTTCTGCATATCTTTGCGCACTATCATCATTTTCTAGGGATCGAATTTGTCAAGTAAGAAAATGTGGCGAACAGATGATTTCGGCATTTGCAAGGCTGAGGCTTATTTCTACATGCCATGTTGTTTGCTTCTGAGTATAGCTTACCTGACCCTCTCTACATTTTCCGATGTCCTTGATGACCAGACCGCTCCAAGTGACTATTATTTCATTTCGTGTCGCGTGTCTCACATCGATTGCATTCATCTTAAAATGGTGTTCGTATCCGTCGCAAAACATGCTGTCTTGGATAATGGACTTGCCCGTTTTAAAGAACTCTTCGACAACGAGCATGCGATATACACGGTGCCACTGCGCCATGATTACTAAATGACAATATTTGGAGCGTAGACTGACCGTATCTCTATCCTTTCTCCTTGTGTCGCATTATACATTCCCAAAATATTCTATTACCCTGGACACCTTGTGCAACAATATTTCAAAGCGCACATGTATGCGGTTTGATGTCTAATTTAAAACATATCTGAATAAAGAAATCACATCTCTTGCAGCTGCTATTGTTTTGGCTGAAGCCATTAACAGAGTTGGGACTTTGGTTATCTCATCAAATTGGAATTTAAAAATTCACAGATTGGCGGAAATTATACCGAAATTGTTTTAAAGTTATAGGAAAAGATACAGTTAACTAATTCTGACGAATTAAGGTGAATTCGTTTCGCCAACACAGTCATTGTTAAATGACCAAAAATATTTCGCGTTGGGAAACTCAGAAACGATGAGGAATGGCAATATAAATAATGTGGAACTTACAGGAAAGTCTAAATTGTCCAGTAGTGTTTGGGTGATCTTTAACGGCTAAAATTTCTCAACCCTATGTAGGGCATGTTAGGGCTGAAGCGGTAACCAAGTTGATATGTTTTGGACAGATTTTGCGTCATATCATTCCACCAAAGTAACAAAACTTTGCTAAAACGGGATAACCGCTAAATTGAAATCGTTTGGTAAAGGATGAGAAGCTCAAAATGACGACTAATTAAGATGCAAGATTTTTAGGAAGTTATGATATATAGATACTGCCATCGTTCAAGAACAGATGGTGTCAATGACCAAAAGTGTTAATTTAAATAAATATTTTTTTTATGAAATGTACTAACTAAGTCTAGTACTAATGATTTAAGTCAGATTCATGTAATATATGAAAACTAAATATACAAAATTGTCCGAATAGTTTGGAACATACGGTATTCTAAGATTTACATCGCAATATATTTATTTTATTATTTCCTCCTGTAAACGTGCACGTTAAAACAGATATTAATTTTTAAAATATTTATTTCTTGAGAAGATTTAATTACACAACTGAAGATGGCTCTAAAAT
Source organism: Phrixothrix hirtus (assembly GCA_024586415.1). NCBI lineage: Eukaryota > Metazoa > Arthropoda > Insecta > Coleoptera > Phengodidae > Phrixothrix > Phrixothrix hirtus. The sequence continues at coordinate 1,935 of JAHWXV010693761.1, read as the reverse complement.
TTGTTTTTAACTGGAATTACACTTGAGAAGGTAAGGCGTGTTATAATCAATTATTGAAATCTAAAATTAAAAATCATCTAAAGATGCTGTAACCATACATTCACACTTAAAATAAAATGGTAAATTTTAAAACTGACCTGGAAAGCACATTCATATCTATTCAAGTTGCAACTGGAAATACAGAGATGTTGGCATCAAAATAAACAATATATTCTAATTACTTTCTAGTATTTGCACAACTAGGGGCATTGTTTGAAACTTTATGTTGAAAATCTGTAGTTTATATAGACAAGTACTAGGATAATATAATGTTGTTCTTTACTGTTTTGGAAAATTATTATAGTAAACATAATGGTTAGTGCTTTCATGATTTAATAAGGAATGTTTCTCAATATCTACATAACTTTCATTACATTCCATTAATTTATAATCATTCTATAAATATGGATTGGATTTAATAGTAACATATCTTGGATTGTGTATTAGAACTGTTTAAAAATCATAGATCAAGTAATTTGTTTTCATAATTATTCACAAAGAATCAATAATAATATTTTAAGCAAAGTATTTGGCAGTCTATCAATTAATGATTTTGTATACTAACATTTTTGTAGTAATTTAGGTACCTAAGCGATAAGCATTTTCAACATATGGTGATAGTTATGTACGTGAAATAACTTTCCAAGGTGATCGATGTGAATCATATGTGTATTTGGCAAAAAAATGTAGTTCGATTGTCATTCACATCAATCAATTCGTCTATGCCGGTTACAGCCAAGAGGAGAAGGGTCATTTGAAAGGGTGCATCGAAAATAGTTCAGTAATGAAAGTTTACATAACCTGGGTCTAAAGTCACCAAAATTTAGATGCTAATCGTAGCCACAGAAAAAGAGGAGTCAGCGTTTGTAAATTTGAGTTAACTGCGCTAAATATTGGATTGTGTAAATTGTTTAGTTCCATCTAATATACGATGCTGCATTTGTAACACACATTTTACTTTATATGTAAGCTTACTCCATCCACTGGGTGTTGTATTTTAAGTTACTTTTTATTTGAATATTTAGTATATTACTTTAAGTAGTGCTTGCGCACAAGCACATTCAGTAGTTTTTTATGTAACAATATTTTGCGATTGTGCCTAATTTTTCTTTGGTACAAATACTAAATACATTTAGATTTGCCAAAATTGGTCTCATGTTTTATCTTTGAAAATTTTCTTATTTCTTTAGATTTAGCGGCTTCTCTAGTAATTTTTTGTAGTGTTCTAGTTTATAACGTATTTGTAAAATTCCTAGATGAAGTAAAAATGAACAATTAATTAATATCAATATTAATCGCTTTTACTCCATCTAACGCAGTCCAATAGTAAATGAAAAATTAGAGATAAATAAAATATAAATTTTTGGTTTGTATAAGTTTGTATAATTTTTAGTTTGTATAATGTTTATTTGAATATATCTGCTAATTTTAAGTTTAAATCGAATGTTGTAAAATTATTATGATTTGTACGTCAAAATTTATGTTGCGAACTGTATTACATAACTGTAGATATTTCATTTACAGAAACTATTGGTTGCATTTTTAATTTAAATAGCTAGGGAATAAATTGTCTTGTTCAGGCAAGTAGACATGCTTATGAATATTACGTCACTGATGTAAACAGTGTAGAAGAGGCATTGAGAGCCAGGGTAGCCATAACTTTGCACCAGGGTCGTCATAACTTTGCAGTAACCTCAAATATTAAAAGACGAGCTACTCGTGATTAACGAGACCCCCAACTAACTGCAATAGAACCAGAACCTCGATAATTCGTCGGTGTTGGGGGATAAGATTGATGCCATTGCTATTAGGAGGAATCTACTTATTTATTTCAATATAAACTCCTAAGAAAACAATAGATGGCTCTGCCATACTATATCATATATATATATATAT
>JAHWXV010693752.1:0-11819 GCA_024586415.1 Phrixothrix hirtus | reverse complement strand
CTTCGAAAAGGTCCAGATACAAAGTTATCAGAGTAAATTATGGTAGAATATTTTGATTTGAAAATTTGGGGAAACGAAGTGTTATTGTTTCGATCCTAACTAAAATCAAATACTGCAAGAGGTTTTTGACCAGGAACTAATTCAGTTCTTTCGATTCAGTTATTCTTCGAAAAGGACCAAACACAAAGTTATCAGAGTACATTATGGTAAAATATTTTGGCTTGAAAATTTGGGGAAACGAAGTGTTATTGTTTCGATCCTAACCAAAACCAAATACTGGAAGAGGTTTTTGACCACGAACTAATTCTGTTCTTTGGATTCAGTTATTCTTGGAACAGGTTCAAACACAAAGTTATCAGAGTAAATTTTGGTAAAACGCTTTGGTTTGAAAATTTGGGGAAACGAAGTGTTATTGTTTCGATCCTAGCCAAAATCAAATACTAAAAGAGGTTTTTCACCAGGAACTAATTCAGTTCTTTCGATTCAGTTATTCTTCGAAAAGGTTCAAACACAAAATTGTCAGAGTAAATTATAGTAAAATATTTTGGCTTGAAAATTTGGGGAGCGAAGTGTTATTGTTTCGATCCTAACCAAAATCAAATACTGTAAGAGGTTTTTGACCAGGAACTAATTTAGTTCTTTCAATTCAGTTATTCTTCGAAACGGACCAAGCACAAAGTTATCAGAGTAAATTGTGGTAAAATATTTTGGCTTGAAAATTTGGGGAAACGAAGTGTTATTGTTTCGATCCTAACTAAAAGAAAACACTGGAATAAGGTTTTTGACAAAGAACTAATTCAATTCTTTCGATTCAATTATTCTTCAAAAAATTGAAAACTAAATTTCTGGGATTACGAAGTTCGTACAGAATTCTTTAAAGTTCAGTAATCAGAGTAGCTCATTGGAGATTACTTTTATCTCCAAATGAATCATTTTTCCAATGCTAATCAGAAGAAGTTCTGAACTAGGAAAACAAATTTGCCAATTTCATCGACTTAAATAATATTAGTGGGTCAAAGAAATTTACGCATTGTTTAATTCCAAAATTATCAAAGAAAATTGTGGGAAAATGTTTGGGGCATTAAAGAATCAATTTGGAAAATTGGAGGAAGGATACATTATTGTCCCAATGGTGCTCAAAAACAAACACCGATAGAGTTTTTAACCTAGACGAATTTGACAATTTCTTCAATTCAGATAGTTTTTGAGCACTAACTAACACTACTTGGTTGAAAAGATTTGCACATAATTCTTCCGAAACCAACAGAGTAAATTGTGGTTAAATAGTTTTGTCGCTAAAAGGATTAGTTTAGAATTTGGGAAAACGATATATTACTGCCCGGAGGGGTGTTTTGAACTAGGAAGGCTCAAACACTATTTCTGGGATGAGATTCATACATTTACAAACCCAAAGTTATCAGAGTAAATTTAGGTAAAATGTGTTTGGCGCCAAAAAAATGAATTTGAAGAATTGAAGAAAGGATGCATTATTCTCCGTGAAGAAGTTTGAAGCTAGGAAAACAAGTTTGCCATTTCCTCCGAACGATTTTTGGGACAGCAGATTCGCAGATATGTCTTCCCAACCCATTGCTGTTAGAGTTATTGGAAAGCATTTTTGGCGCCAAAAAATCGACTTGGTAAATTGGAAAAAGGATGCGTTATTGTTAGATCCTAATAAAAAATAAACACCGGAAGAGATTTTTGAGCCAAGACGACACATTTTGCAATTCCTTCGATTCGGCCACTGGGATGAGGAAATTTTCACATCTAAACACAAATTTATCGAAATAAATCATTGGAAAATACTTTTGCCGCCAAAAACTCAGATTGAAAGATTGGGGCAGCGGTGTATTTTATCCCGGTCCTAATCAGAAATGTTTGTGCCGGTAAGACAATTCACATAATTCTCTCAAATTCTAGAGAAACGTTTTGAAGAAGAGTCTTCACACCTGGATTTCTTCATTAAGGTAGTCGTTTTTCGAAGAAAAAAAATTTATTTCGAAGAAAGTTAATTGAAGAATGCGATAGTTTTGGTATTTAGAGGATAATGGTCTTGAAGTTCGAAATTAAACAAAAGCGCATCGCCAAGCGAAGAATTTAGATTTTAACAGGTCGAAATGTATGCGTGTTAAGAATGATTTTTTGTCACGACACCAGAGGTGATTTCGTGAACAGTTTTTCTCACCCTTCAATAGATTTACATCCATATTGGGCGACAGAAATGTTTTGGTTAACGTTCTATCGAAGAAGAAATAAGTAATTTGTTCCGCTAGTCTGATTAAAGCAATACCAAAACTTATATTTGCTTTTTTTTCAATTTTGTACTAGCATGTATCACGCTCATTAATACATTTGCTGAAACAACGATTTCTGTATGAATCATTAAACAAAAGGGAACAGAAGATTTTTTGCAACTGCTAACGATGATGGAAGATGCTTTATTTTGGGTGAAAATTGTTTGAGTATTTTGCTCACTGAAAGTTTCGACCTTTAGCTTACTACCGAGAAAATTTTCTATTCTTCCACCTCGTTATTCCCATATATAACACTGAAGTAATGAAATTGGCTTCTAGTGTCGTCATTGCTTTATAACAAATTTTTTGAAAATAATATTAAAATAGAAAGTGCGAGATAATCGTTGACCCATAAAAGAAGCTTACAAAGAATGTCCTTCTCGACAAAATCTCTGCAAATGAACAAAATGTTAAACTACTTGATGTTCAAAATGGGAAGATAAATAGAATAACAAAAGAGGCAGCAGGTAGAAGATTAGGTTCATGATTGTGTTGACAATTCAGTCTCCGGACAAAAGCGTGTAATGCGCTCTCATCCATTGTGACAGAGAATTATGTGTGTAATACCGATATAGGTAATCCTGTAATTTAAGCAGGGGATTTTATCATTTGTTCTACTAAATATAAACAATCTGTCTGGATGACGAATGTTACAAAGCGCACGCCATATTCAAACATTCATCATTGAGTATAAAAAGTCCGGAAGTCGACGTGTCGTGGTGCGTAATGGTTCAACGCGGTCGATAAATAATGGACAATTTCATTTAGCGGTAGCGGTTTTGCTCAGGGAGCCGTTAAAACTAACACTACAGCTTACGCAAATACCACATGTGCCGCTCCCTTGCCCAAAACAAACCAGCTGTCTTGTTAGATCGTTCAATCAATTCTACATTACGATTTTTGTGTACAATTCGAGTTTTATTATGTGTCAAGAATATATCATTATTAAAAACGCATTTTGTACCGTCCACTTCCACCAAATACAAGAACAGATGGAGTGCAGTTTACGAGGGCCAGATCAATATCTTACGTTCTCCATTTGACTGTTTTTCACTTCGGGTGGGATTTTAATTACTTCCGTCTTTAAACGAATCAATAATGTAAAACTTAATTATTTTAGGTTGTTACGTCGTTTCTAAACTCCCATTCCCTCCCCTTCTTTTGACCAAGACACCATTCTTTCTTCGAGACTCTTCCCGACGTCCATCTTAAAGTAAGCATAGCATTAGGAAATAAAATTGGATGGATTAGCAAAATTTTTGCACCAAGAAAATCAAAATACAGAATTTGATATTCTCCCAAAATTTTGGTCCACCGAAGAAAATGTTTCACCAAACGCGTTTTAGATTTTTGGTTTTCCCATTTCTTTCTTTAGGCGTTCTTTTGACGTTTGGGAAACGAGTTGTCACCCAGTATTAGAGATTTCTTCCCTCTTGGTTTTATTGTTAAACAAACTTTTGATAGATTTAAAAGGCCTTGGTCTTAAAAGAATCTATTTACAGAACTTCATTTTAAGCTTTGGCACAATATCCAGAGGAGACTGAAGTTCCCTTTCATTTTTCTTTGCTTTGGCACCATAATTCTAAGTTTTTCCCTAAGGAAAATTTGGGTAAAATGTATGTCTCTTCTTTTCAATACTTTGTTTTTGCATCGAGCGATGAAATTTTGCAAAGGGGAAGTTTAGGGTGGGTTAGCATTTTAATTTCCTGTCTTTACACTAATTTTTGGACAGTCTGCTACCTCTTGCACTTTTTTCTCATTTGTTACCAACTTGTAGTTGGATGAATTTTAATGGAAACTATTTGTGCCAAAACAGCTTTGGCAGTTCTTCTCACGTTTACGCTACTTTGGTATTCATTTCCATGATTGTTCTCTTCTTCATTATAATTGTCAAAGCAAAATACCAAAGTAAATCTTATTGTTCATCTTCTCAAGCGTCACTATTTGATTTTATTCCACGAAAATTTCAGAAAGCATTGTTAAACTGTGCCTCATTAATTTTTTCCCATTTAAAGTTTTTAAACAATGATTTGGGTTGTCATCTCATTTCTGGAGACACTCCTGACCAATGACTGAAACAATTTGATTTGACCATAACCCTCTAGTGCTCACAGGAGGAAGTTGCAGCAGGTGCCTGGTGGAAAGAATGCATTCTAAAGTTTTTTGGTCTGATATATCTACGAAGTGTCAACAATTTTCACGGTATTGCCTTTGTTTTGTATGTGTGGTTGAAATTTTGGGTTGTGGAAATTTCTGTTGTCCTTAAAGCTTTGGAGGAATTCTAACCCCAACGTTAAATATTTTCGTCTAAAATTGAGCTGGGTTCAGATCCGCATCTTTGCCTTTCTTTTAAGTCTTCAAATAAATGTAGTTGCCTTGGTACCAAAAATTTGTAAGGCACAGCTTTGGTAGCGGTTCTCCTCGCGCAACAATTTTGGTAACACTGCACCGTTGCTAGGAAGAAGATTGTCCTCATGTCTTCATTGGCACCATGTTGATATGCCAACACTGAATTGATAGTTTTTCCAACATCTTTCGATTTGGCATATAGTACTGTGAGACTAGTACTTCGCACAATAACAATTCGTAAGGCACTTTTTTGACAAGACTTGATTTGGTATCATTTATGGTCTTCTATTTTGGTATACCTAAATTGTATAATTTAGTATCATTATGATCAATTCGTTCCAACAATTTTCAAGGTTTTACCTTTTTCTCATTTTTAGAATGGTTTGGTAGCAAAAATTCCAAGACACTCACGTTTTTAACAGCTTTAAAATCATTGATTTTCACGTAACAATTTTGATGACACTGCCGTTTAGGAAGAAAGTTGTTCTAATGTCTTTATTTCGTTAAGGCCCTAGGATTTGGTACTATGCCATTACTTCCAAGGCACTGGCAGTTTTCCTAACGTCCTCAGTTTTGCTTCTCACAAATAATCCCAAAGGCACTAAACTGTCTTAGGAAGGATGCCTTAACGTTTCCATTCTCGATAAGATGTAAAGGTTTTGGTATCAAATGATTTCGTGTCAACAACTTCCAAGGAAGTCTTTCTAACGTCTTTAGGTCTTGGCAAAATTTTTGACATGTGCCCGGGTAGCTCTGCATCTTAACGTTAACAATTCTGGCACCTTCTATTTTGTCATATTTCTTCTAAGTTTGTATTTAAAATCAAAGTTGATTTAGTGTCACATAGCCAAGAAGATCAAAATTTCTAATTTGGTGCTAAGGCACCTATTCATTTGGTACCTTCATTAAGGTTTGACTTTGGATGGTTCTTCAAACTCTTGGTTTGCGTCTCATGGCGCGAAAATCCTTAACAGATTAATCGTTTAGAGTTTAAAGTGACGACTCCAAAATTGAAGATATAGAAGGCAGTGTTTTTGGTGCGCTTGCTTTTAAAATAAAAATTTTGGGCAAGATGCCATTGTTTTGCTGATCACTGCTGCTTTTCATATTTTCTCATTACCATTTGAGTCTTTGTTTTGAATATATCTTCTTAGGTCAATTTTGACAGATTTTCCAACCTCATTCTTATGGTTTCGATGACACTGCCTTGTCGTTCATTCTGATTTTGCTCTAACAGAATGCTTTGTTGCCAATAATTACCAAAGCGTTGTTACAGCTGAAAAACATATGTTGCTATTCTTCCTTTCAATTTAGGCATATTCTTCAACGTTTAAATTTTCGTTTATGTTCGCCATTTCTTCAATAAATTTGGTACCACTTTTTCTTCTTTGATTGTAAGATTTCTACTAATCTTATTTGTATTTACTGCAGCTAAAATATGAAACACTAAAGTGAAACAATACAGCCACAAAGCTTTTTTTTAAAAATCGGAGGAAAATTTTTCTTTTTTTCTCTTGCTATATTTTTCTCAAACTTCGTGTAAATTCTTTCAACGTGGTATATAGTTCTTCTATTGAAACCTGCCCAGTTTTTTGAAGAATCGTCAGTGAATGAAAAACTGGTTGATAAATTTTGAGTTGTGACTCTAGTTCTTCTCATGCCTGTCAGAATGATTTGGACATATTTAATTATACTCAATTCAGTGTTAATATGGTTACTTAGGGTTGAAGATCCCTCGCGTAACAAATGTATCTTTTGTCAAGCATAATACTTCGATAATTGTGTTTGGCGAACCAAAGGGGAAAGTTTACGAAAATTATTGACAAAAGTCGTTACCAAAATCTGTGGCGGAAGATTTTCTTACCATTTTTTCTCAAATATTGTGTAAATTCTTTCAACCTGATACACAATTCTTCTCTTGAAATCTGCCCAGCTTTTTGAAGAATCACGAGTGAATGAAAAAACTGGTTGGTAAATTTTGTGTTATAAATCTTCTTCGCGTGCCGGTCAGGTTGATTTGGACATGTTCAGTTCTTCTCAATTCAGTTCGATCGTCGTTGTTTAGGTCTGAAGATCCCTCGCTTAGCAAGTGCGTCTTTTGCCAAGTATATAATGCTTCGACAATGGTTTTTGACGAACTGAAGGAGAAAGTTTGCAGAGGTCATTGCTAAAATCGGTGGCAGAAGTAAAATATGAAAAAAGTTGAATTGTATACTCACTTCTCCGTCTTCATTTATTTTCTAGCCACCTCAGTTTCTTGTGTAAATTCTTGCAACCCGTTGAAGCCTGCACAGTTTTTTGAAGAATCGTCAGTGTATGAAAGAACTGGTTGGTAAATTTTGGGATTTGAATCTTCTTCTCGTGCATCTCAGGCTGATTTGAACATGTATAGTTCTACTCAATTCAGTTCGATCGTCGTTGTTTACGTCTAAAGATCCCTCGCTTAGCAGATGTGTTTTTTGCCAAGCATATAATACTTCGACAATGGTTTTTGATGAACTGAAGTAGAAGGCTTGCTGAGGTCATTTCCAAAATCGGTGGCAGAAGTAAAATGTGAAAAAAAGTTGACTTGTATACTCACTTATCCGTCTTTATTGATTTTCTAGCCACTTTTTTCTCAGTTTCTTGTGCAAATTCTTGCAACGTGTTGAAACCTGCCCAGTTTCTTGAAGAATCGTCAGTGAATGAAAAAACTAGTTGGTAAACTTTGGGTTGTGAAACTTTTTCGCGTGCCGGTCAGGCTGATTTGGACATGTTCAGTTCTACTAAATGGTCTGAAGATCCCTCGCTTAGCAAATGGGTCTTTTGCCAAGCATATAATACTTCAACAATGGTTTTTGATGAACTGAAGCAGAAGGCTTGCTGAGGTCATTGCCAAAATCGGTAGCGGAAGTAAAATGTGAAAAAAAGTTGAATTATATACCCACTTCTCCGTCTTCATTGATTTTCTAGCCACCTTTTTCTCAGTTTCTTGTGTAAATTCTTGCAACCTATTAAAACCTGCCCAGTTTCTTGAAGAATCATCAGTGAATCAAATACCTGGTTGGTAGATTTTCAATTGACAGTTTTCTTCTGTTCGGTCTTATCAGGGTGATTTGAACATGTTACTTCTGCTTAGTTCAATCCAGTTATCATCACCTAGATCCCTCACCTAGCAAATGTGTCTTTGACAAGCATATAATAATTCGGCAATAGTGTTTGTCGAACCAAAGGTGAAGTTTTGCCAAAATCGATGGCAGAAGTGAAAGGTGAAAAACAGATGAATTATGTAGTCACTGGTTCGTCTTCATTAATTTTCTAGTCATATTTTTTCAGTTTTCTATGTAAATTCTGGTAACCTCTTGAAACCTGCTCAGTGAAAAATCACCAGTGAATGAAAAACACTGGTTGGTAAATTTGGGTTGCCAATCTTCTTTTTCATGTTCCAGTCAGGGCGGTTTAGACATGATACTTCTGCTCAATTCAAACCAGTTATCATCACCTAGGTCCCTCGCTTAGTAAATGTCTTTTGCCGAGCAATAGTGATTGACAAAAGTCATGTGGCAGAAGCGAAAGGTAAAAAAGGATGAATGATGTAGTCACTAGTTCGAATTCATTGATTATCTAGCCATGTTTTTCTCAGTGTCTTGTGTAAATTCTTGAAAACTGTTGAAACCTGCCCAGTTTCTCGAAGAATCATCAGTGAATGAAAAACACTGGCTGGTAAATTTTCTTCTGCTCGTGATTGTTAGGGTGATTTGGACACGCTACTTTTGTCCAATTCACTCCGATTATCATCACCTAGTTTCCTCGCTTAGCAAATGTGTCTTTGCCAAGCATATAATACTTCGGCAATAGTGTTTGTCGAACCAAAGGTGAAGTTTTGCCAACATCGATGGCAGAAGTGAAAGGTAAAAAGCAGATGAATTATGTAGTCACTGATTCGTCTTCATTGATTTTCTAGCCATATTTTTCTCAGTTTTCTGTGTAAATTCTTACAAACTGTTGAAACCTGCCCAGTTTCTCGAAGAATCATCAGTGAATGAGAAACACTGGTTGGTAAATTTGGGTTGACAATCTTCTTCTTCATGTGACAGTCAGGGTTGTTTGGACATGATACTTCTGCTCAATGCAATCCAGTTATCATCACGTAGGTCCCTCGCTTAGCAAATGTGTCTTTTCCAAGCAATAGCGATTGACAAAGTCATGTGGCAGAAGTGAAAGGTTAAAAAGGATGAATAATGTAGTCACTATTTCGTTTTCATTGATTATCTAGTCATATTTTTTTTCAGTTTTCTGTGTAAATTCTTGCAAACTGTTGAAACCAGTCCAGGTTCGTGAATAAAAAAACCGGTTGGTAAATTTTGGGTTGATAATCTTCTTCTTTTTGTGCCAGTCTGGGTGATTTGGACGTGTTACTTCTGCTCAATTCAGTCCGGTCCCTCGCTCGGCAAATGTGTCTTATTCCAAGCATATAATACTTCGACAGTAGTGTTTGGCGAACCAAAGGAGAATGTTTGACAAAAGCCACTGCCAAAATCTGTGGCAGAAGTGAAAAGTAAAGAAAAGATTAGTTATGTATCCATTGTCATAAGGAATCATCAGTGAATGAAAAAACTGATTGGTAAATTTTGGATAGCGAATCTTCTTCTTCTCGTGCCTCTCAAAGTGATTTGGACCTGTTTACTTCTGTTCAATTCAGTTCAGTTGTCGTCACCTAATTCCCTTGTTTAGCAAATGTGTCTTTTGTCGATACTAGTTTTTGACGAACCAAATGGAATTTGCGAAAATCGTTGATAAAAGTGATTACCCAAATCCGTTGCAAAAGTTGAATGAGAAATAAAACTATTGCACTCTCACGTCTAATTTTAGCAAATCTTCTAACATTTTACTTCGTCTTCAGTGATCTCGGCTTTCTTTATCGATAGTGCTGATTCTTCCAACCTGCTTAAACTTGCTCAATTTGTTCAAGTATTATCGGCGAATAATAAAAACTGGTTGGTAGATTTTGGGTTGTGAATTTTCTTCTTCTTCCTGTGCCTGTCTGTTCTTCTACTCAAAATAGATAAATCTTGAGGGAGCAGCTTAGTAAAATTGCTTTATGCTTTAGCAATAGTTCTGACTAATCAAAGAAGGTTTGCGAAGGTGCTTGGCAAAAGTCATTACCAAAATCTGTGGCAAAAGTGAAAGGACAATTGTCACGTTGGAGAAAACTTAGAGAACTGTTCAGCACGGATATACAAATTTATGACTTGAAATACAAGCTGATCATCTCAAAATTGAATTTAATCACCTATGTTTGACATGTTTATGCGTCGTTTTAAAAGTATTGACCAAATGGGTGGTCCATAAATTAAAGATCCAATTAAACCCAGCTAGATAGAGTTGGAATAGATGTAAATTTCATTTGATACAAAATTTGATCGTGTTCGGTCATTTGAAGCATCCCTAATTTACAAAGCAGCCTCAATCAGCAATGGTCAATTAGTAGGCTTGTAATGTGACCGCCACTAGTAATTAGTCACCGAGAGACTTAATTTTAATTGTGATATAACACATGGAAGTCCGCGAAACGTTAAGTTCGGGCCGGTTTTAATCAAGAACATAATGAAAACTTGGCGCCTGTTTGTCGCCTCGAAGACACGCACAGCTACACAAAAGGATTAAAACTTACGGGTAGCCGTCATTATAAACAGTCTGCTTCTGAATACACTAATGGTTGAAATGAAGGAAATGATGATTTTAAGTTTTTGGTCGTTCTCCGTCGGTTAAAAGCTTCGCCAAAAGTAAAATTTGGAACACAGATTTAACGATGCTTTTAGCGACGATTATTTTCATTTTCCCTCGCTTTTTAGCAAATTATAGATCGTTCAGGTAACAGTGATAGATATGATCGGTGCTCCATAAAATGCCTCGATTATTTATTTTTTATTGGCTCTTGACACGCTCTCTAACATATCATTCAAATTAATCATTTTTTATTTACCTGTAATAAAAATGGCATATCCAATTTTAATTACTCGTTACGATTTTAGACGTTAATCGATTTGACTTAATTTATAAGTACACACTATTAAATTTGCACCGCTGCCGTACGAGTTGCCTAACATCAATACAGTTTGTGACGTCACGTTTAGTAATGGTAAAATCCTTAATTTGACGATACCTTCTTATCACGTTTGTTAACCTAGAAATTCGGTAAAAATGGTTACGTGTTTAACAAACATTTTAAAAGCAATTCTAGTTAATTACTTTGTTGTGGCTTCCTAAATTAGTTTCTGATAAAAAATTGCCGTTTTAGTGTTTTTGTTATTGTATGTTCCAAGAAAAAGTTTATCTTTATACGCGTATAGACCGGAAAAACGCAATCTTCTCAACAACTACGTTAATTAAACAACCCCAGACAGGACAGGGCCGCACTTTCAATTTCTGTAGACATTAAATTTTTTTGTCGTCTGCATATGCATGTATGTAACATATGTATTTGGTAGCACTGCATTTCAACCACCAAATTTGGGCATGCCTAATATTTTTTTCTGTTACGTCCATGTTTAGTTTTTAGTTACCCAACCATGCCAATATTTTTGACAACGTTTCATTCATCAACTTTATCACTCTGCCTTGTTTCCATAGAAACCACTGTAATCTGAAGTGTTTAAAACTGGCTTCACAGAATTAGTTTGTGTCGCGAACGACACTTTTATTGACCAATAAAAATGCGCGTTGAATAAAATTCATTTTGTAATTGGTTAAGGCAGAAATCGGTTCTGTGGAGCCGGCTTTAGCCGGCGTTCTTCCACAACCTTTGGATTTCTTAATTTTTATCTCCAAATTTCTTAGTTTGAACAAGTTTCTTCCCAGCGTTTGCTGAAGTACTCAAAAGGATTCGCACGCAAAGTACTCTTTTACCTAAAAAATTTTCGCATCTTGCTAGTTTTTTGTTTCCCAACAAAGTTCCCTGTTTGAGCACTATTGATTTTGTCAAACGTTGCTTGATTTCTAATTAAACCAAATTTTTCCCAGCGATGGCTGAAGAACTCAAAAAGATTCGTACGCAAAGTATTCTTTTACTTAAACAATTTTGGCATCTTGCTAGTTTTTTGTTCCCCAACAAAGTTTTCTGTTTGAGCAATATTGATTTTGCCAAACATTGCTTGATTTCTAATTAAACCAAGTTTTTCCCCAGCATTTGCTGAA
>JAHWXV010693746.1:0-12763 GCA_024586415.1 Phrixothrix hirtus | reverse complement strand
TGTCCGTCATGATTCGAGCATTCTATGCGAATGAAATTAATTTTACGGTTAGACGTTTTCCGGTTGGGAATAGTACATTCCGCCATGATGTGCTTTGAGTTCACGGCTTGAAAAGTGATTTAATTCCGTTATAAAGCTTAATTGAATTGAAAATAAGAACCTAATCGGTTTCTATTAAGTGCAAACGTTATTTTGTGAATATAATTTCGTTTGTTGATTATCATAGAATTGCCCAAAGGTAGCATTTTCTTTTTTTTGGATTTTTATTGCTAAATAAGGAATTTTCTTCTTAGTACGGGCTGTTAGTTAGGGGTACTGTTAGATTTGGGTACAATCATTAAGAAATATTAATAATTAGTACATAAAAATGGTAATGGGACACGTGGCCCAAACATCTGACGCCATACTCTAATGGTGGCGACATCACGTTATTAAAGAGGTTAACATAAATAGCTTGGGCTGCGGTCGGAATTGAAGTACGAAGGTCCTACCTATTGAACCAATAAAGTGTGGGGCAGCAAAGTTTCTTGACATCTGTCCTGCCCGTCATAAGCAAGTAATCTCAGTTAATTTTATTAACCGGAATTAGGAATTCAATTAATTTCTGTGTATTGTACAACCTAAATATTATGAGACTGAAATATTTACTAGATTAGTATAAAAAGAAACAAATTTAGTTAAGTGAAAGAGAATTTTATTTTCTGTCTTGTTGCTATTATGTGGTAACTCCGAGTTAGTAATTTTAACTGCCTGCCAGGAAATAATTGCATGTAAACTTGAATTGCTATTTAAAGGCTCTAAAACGTTAGCTAAAGTTACATAAAGAACCGCTTTATTAAATGTGATATTAGATTATAATTCCAGACTGACAAATGGAGTGATAATTATTGATTTTGGTTATTACATGATGTTATTACCAAGTTGAAAATAAATATTTTTACTAGGTTTATTTGGTATTGTTTGTGATTAGCTAATTTTCAGGATCTACGCCCTGTGGGGTTTCATGTTTCTGATCATACTGAGCTACCGTAAGGGTTATTTATACCAAGTTTAAGTAAAAAAATAGGTAACAATTTTCAAAACAGGAAGTTTCCACGCTCCACCCTGTAGTGTGAAAAATCGTGGAACAACGTTTATACTGACTTGTTCCGTTTTCAAGTATTCATCTAAAATCTTTTTCATTGAATTAAAAGCGATGTGGAGATTATTATGTAATTTCCAAATAGTCAATTCTGTTTATTCCTCGTCGTCAGTCGATCCTGTTCAAAAGCAAACAATTTGTATTCATTCTTACTACTGCAGTTCTACGATTAATGTTTTGCGTTTATTAACATTTCCCAAGTTTAAAACGAATTTTGCGACAACGCATGATAAACTGATCGATGAGAATCTTGTCAGTTTTACATTTTTTGAAGTAGTAGCACTTGATGTATATATCATAAGAGATCTTAGAGTAACTTTTTAGAACTATATTCCATTCCCAGACGTCGCTTAAAGTGGTTTATTTGCTGTATTACATGCCGACCGTTCTAGCTTGGGTACTAGGTTTTACATGCGTAATGACGAATCATCCTTAAGCGAGAGCTTACTTTTCTTATATTCTCGAGGTGTTAGCTTTCCTAAAAAATGTAATAACAAATACTTGATTTAATTGCATATTAATTTTTAATGATCTCTTACGTCTATCGTGAATTCGGGCTTAAATTACCATTATGAAAATACTAACAAAATTTGTGTTGGAAAATGTACTTTGGTGACTACATTTCTACTGCATTGCGTCCTTTCTGTCCCTTCGCACACATCAAAGCCCAAACTATGTATGCATCAAATAAAAGCGCCACATCGATTAAGTATCAATGCTTAACCGATCAGTAATGTAGGTAAATATTATTTCTATTTAATTTTGTAAACATTGAAAGTTCCCAATTTTACTTAATGTCAGAAATGAAAAAAGTGGTACATTAACAGATGTTCTCCTCTTCTCTACTTTCAACAGTGATGGCCAGTTCGTTGCATTCTAGTAACGATCTTATTGTAATATAACTATCTTTATCGCAAGTTTTTATACGTTTACCTATCATACCTCGGTTCGAAGGGTACTAGCGCATCTGTTAGCTAGGTACATAATTATATCGTATTTCTTTAAATATTTTTAAAGTAAAATATTTACTTGTGATTGTTAATGTTTCATCTACCGGAATAAAGGCATCGCCACACTGTGGGTTGCTGTTCCGATTTACTGCAACGAATTCTATAGCAAACGATCGCAGATTGCGACGAACCAAACCTACTTACATATAGCAACTAGGATGTGATCAAATCAAGTAGCACATTATTTATGGCAAAACAAACAAAAACTCATTATTTTTTTTTTTAATCAGACCAAGTAAAAATATGTAAACATTTTAACTAATATTTTCAGAAAAATGCGTAAGGACGTGTTATATTTTAAATTTGATAGGCTTTAAAGCAAGGATCATGTTTGATAGTTTGGAATGTGCAGTCGTCAATAAAGTTTTACCGAAAGAGGCTCTTAATGCTGCATGGTTTATTAGATTTATTTGTAATTGGCATAGCATTACAACTTCAAGAACCAGGAAGACTTCTGTAACCAAATTTACTTTTAAACAGAAATTACCTTTTTTCGACAAATTTTTGAATGTTATACAAAATATTCAATTTGGTTCAGGTGGTTGGTTAATAGCATTAAAACTGTGAAAACTGGTAGAAAATTTAAAAAGTGCTAATGCAATTCAAGGTGGTAAATTAACATTAATGATAACAGTCGGGAGCGATAAATTATTCCATGACGTCCTTATTAATTTTGGCTCATTCTCTAACTATTTTCGAAGATCTTAAATGGGTAGCAAACAATTATTAGTTGATCTAGCCTGCATACGATTGCTGCTAGCCGAAAGCTGGACCTACTCCTTTTTAGTAATCCTAAAGGTGTTCACGTTACTTAAGGCCGATTTTGTGACGTTCAATAAATTTTTTAATAATGCCGATGTCTGGTGTACTGATCCGTTACGGTGGCAACGGTCTGTTGATTCCTCTTCCCGCCGTTGTCCACTAGTTGGTATGTGTCGAGCTTCATTTTTGAGTTTGTGGGAAAATTTAGAGACTTTACCGTATAAGGACACAGAGTTCGAAACTGCGCTCGGCATCAAGTTAAAGTGCCATAGTGTGCTTGACGTAATTTGTAGGGACTACGACAGAGACATGAAAGAAACAAAACCAGATCAGGTTATTTTTCACTACGTTAGTTCGGACGATCTATTGGACTATAGACTGGTGGACGGTACGTTTCAAATCAAAAGAATGCTGGGTTCCAGGTGCAATCGATATTCTAACTTGTTAAAAATTATCACGCGCAACGGTAAGGATTATTTCGCACCTTACAAAAGAAAGCAGAGCGTGGAATATTTATACGAGCCCAATTTAAAATTCGACGAAGTTATTCAGATACGCAGCAGATATGTTATCAGGTACGATAATGTGCGCAGGTTGCGATTTGCCGTCGAAAAGATTAGAGGCTTTTACGGAATCGACTATTACCTAACGGCTGAGATAGAATAACCTGAATCGATCGCAATCAATCACAAATTGCTAAGGAGGATGGAATCTGTTTTTTAGATTGAATACAACAACGTATTCAGTCCGTACAGACTAAACGACCATAAACATCTATATTCAACTTACGATCGAATAACCCGCAATCAGTTGACGATGGTCGCGTCGAGGAGATTCGAAAAATTTATCACCAGCACCTTTTTTCGTAACAACTTTAGAATTCAATATAAATTCGATGGATTTCGAGCTGTCATGGTGAATGGCGAAGATAATATAGTTCAATATTACGACGCGTTATCTAGACATCACGAAAACCAAACGACATTGGACTGCCGCAGAACGTCATTTATCAGTGCGAATGCATGATGGAGGAAACGCTCATGATCCTGGCGGATATCATCGGCATGTTTATAAATAGAGCGCTTTACATGCCCGAACCCATGGATGTCAATCGACATTTCGACGAGATACTTCGAGTGAATCATCACAAGTCCTACGTTTAAATATTTAATACAAATTTTTTGGTTCGGAAAAACCTGCAAAAGTCAGGGAATTTTGTATCCTTCTTGAAAGAGGAACCCTGACTCTTATTACTATAGCTCAACTGCGTTAAGATCGTGATTGCCTATAATAAAATAAATTAGGTCAATTAATAATGGAAAGAAAGCCACACTAACTAGAAAAAAAGCTCACTTAATTTTCATGTGCACTTTTGGCAACGAACTCTGCCCTCATTGTACATCAATTTCTAGCTGTGTGCATACACAGAAAAACAATTTTTTATAGCAAGAAATAAGGAGTTACTTCTTGAACAACTTGTGACACTCGCAGATGTAATGTTTATAAACAATAAAACGTCATTTCTAAATAATAACAGTAGAGATAACATCAGCAGAGAAAAAAATATTGCACCTTATTCTTGGGACATGTCTCATGAATATTATCTACAATATTCAGGTAATGAAATAATGTAATAAATGATATTATCACCAACACTATTCGCAATATAAAAAAATGAGCCACAAATAAAAAAATTATAGTTTTTATTCTTTAATAAATAAATAGCACTACCTGAATTTATATTTTTGGGTAAACAAATAAATATGTTTCACATTCCCTACTGTTTTGCATAAAAGTCTTGACCTCGATTAATTAATTGTGCGTTTTTAATTCAGTATCTTGTCCTTCACATACTCTATTGAATTTATTAAAAGAATTAAGTTTTAATCTCACTGTGTAATATTTAACAGAAAGGGATGTACGTGAAAAGTTAGCTTATTATATAATTTCCTGTGATGAAGGCTGGTGCCCAAATGTAGATATTTCATAAATTTATACATCTTTTTATTGAAAATATTTTAAACAACTAAATTGAATTAAGATAATATTGCAATTTTGTAAATATATTCGAAACCGACATAAAGGTCAAAGAAGCAAAATTTTTTTAAACGCTGTTTAAAAATTCGGTGTTCTTTCTTTTAATAAATTTAATTTTTGTTTGTAGAATAATTTTGAATTTTATTTTTGGATCGTACGAGATGCTTTGTTGTTTCAAATGTACTTATTTTTGCATAATAATTTAGTTTTTCATTTATTTACCCTGATCAAAGCCACCCGAAAATACATATCCTTTTATGTCTCGGGAACTATCCAACATAAAATTTTTTTTATAAAAATTTATCATTTCGTAGTGTCTTTCAGAATGTATTTAAAAATCATGTATCATCAAAGTCACCCCACTTTGGGTTTAGCTATGATCAAGGACTTTTTAATTTTTTCCTAGAGAAATACCACACTTTCGCAAATTTTTATAATTATTTTGCATAAAGCTTTAATATGCAATGTTAATGAGTTTTTCCAAATTTTATAAACATTAAAATTTAGGGGAATATCGTAATATAAATTTCAAAATTAATCAGTCACCCCCAAACCACGGTACTTGAAAAAATAATTTATCAACGATTATATTTATTTATTAAAAATCGAATTAGTATTTCTCAACATGAATTTATCGAAAAGCGATCAACGGAGACTAATTTAATTTCTTTTCTAGAATATATCACGAAAATTTTAGATAAAGAAAAATGTAAATAAGGCTTCTTAAGGGTTTTGTATTCAAGGGTGATAGTAATTAAACATACCTCTTACTATTACATTAACTATACAATTAAGTAGGATACGTTATTCCAAGCTGCCGCTATTTAATGAAACAAAAGAGGACATTAGACATAAAAATATGAAAAAAGCTTCTTTAATTTTTTTAAATTCTGTATGTGATGAAAGATAAATAAATATTGAAACACTTACATTTATAGCTTTTTAAATTAGAAGACCAATAAAAATAAATTCCTAAAATAAGTAAATTGAATTACTCATTTCAGAAATAAGAATTTCAGCAGTCACCCATCCAAGCTACTTACCATCTTCGAATCTGTTTAGCTGTAGAGGCAGCGATTTTAAGGTTATCTTTAATTATATACGATAAAATAAATCCGAAAGAAGGTGAAAATCCGCATTTGTAATTGAAAACAAACATCATTCTATTTTGTTTTTAGTTTTACTTTCCTAGGATTAATTCATAGACAAAAAGCCATTTTTTGCTAACAGATTTGTAAAGGGCCTTTGAACAATATTATTTTGCTTAAAGAATGTTGTTACTGTTTTAAATTTGTAAATTTAGGTTTGTAAAGCGCTAAAATGAAATTTATTTTGTACGATTTTGAGCATTCACGCAAAGTAGAAAGTAAGAAAATGTTATTAAAAAAGGCATATAGTTCGAATTTCCTAAGTTAAGAAAACTACAGTGCAAATTTTCCAAAAAAGGGGGTTGCTGTGCAAAAGATCGCGTAGTTCTAATTTTTGAACATGTTACTGGTATAGAAATCCTAACTAAGAACCTAAACCGGAGGGAGATGTATGGAATATTTTCTTGCAAAAGAAGTCTAAATATTTATGCAATATTAATTAAGTGATATATTGTAGTACGTATACATATTTTTTAAATTGTACTTAAGGAATATTTTGTGTTTCTGTCTGTGTTTGCATATATGTCTATTCATATCTCTAATTAGTTATTGTGATTTATTCACCGAATTTACGTTTTAGCATTTTGTACGTCAATTATTCGTAAAACCTATCTATTTAAACCCCGTCGTCTTACAGAACGTTACATCAGTTGGTGTCTAAACTTCAACAGTGCTTAAAAGTTTTAATTTTAATACCAAATATTGGTGTCAGTAATTAATGTAAGTAACTATTAATATATTGGTGGCTTTTAATTACTTAAAATTGCAATGCAATGTAATTTGTTTAGAATACAACATCATGTTAGACGTTATTGGTTCTGAGGTAATCAGTAGAACTGATATGTCAGTGACTGGCATTTTCAAGTATCTACTTATTCCTGCTTTGGTTTTATGGTACGTCTATTGGAGAGTATCCAGAAGGCGTCTTATGGAATTGGCTGACAAACTTCCAGGACCTACTGGATATCCCTTTATTGGAAATGCTTTGGAATTTGTAGGAACTTCCCATGGTAAATATTGCACTACTTTCTATTTGTAGAATACTTTTGGTAATAATTGTTTTTCTCATTTAGAAATTTTCAAGAGACTGTATGCTTTTACGTTTAAATATCATACTGTCGTTAAAACATGGATTGGTCCAAAACTTTTAGTGTTTTTGCTTGATCCACGTGATGTAGAAATTATTTTAAGCAGCAATGTCCATATAGATAAATCAACTGAGTATAGATTTTTCAAACCTTGGTTAGGAAATGGATTGCTTATTAGTACAGGTTGAATATTTCCAGAATATTCGTAAAATTTATAATAAACTCTTATCGTTTGCAGGGCAAAAGTGGCAATCTCATAGAAAATTAATTGCACCCGCTTTCCATTTAAATATTCTTAAAAGTTTTATCGATTTATTCAATGTCAATAGCAGGGCAACTGTAGAAAAACTACGCAAGTTAGACGGAAAAACCTTTGATGCTCACGATTATATGTCTGAAGCAACCGTTGAAATGCTTTTAGGTGAATATTAATGATTTAAAATGCAAACTTCTTTAAAATATATTTCGCAGAAACTGCAATGGGTGTAAGTAAAAAAACACAAGGTCAAAGTGGATTTGATTATGCCATGGCTGTAATGAAAATGTGCGATATTCTTCATTTGCGCCACACCAAGATTTGGTTGAGACCAGATTGGATTTTCAACTTAACTAAATATGGAAAAATTCAGGAGAATTTACTTAATATTATTCACACATTAACTCGTAAAGTAGTCAAAAATAAAATGGAGGCATTTAATAACGGAATTCGTGGTTCTATGGCCGAAGTACCCACAGAAATTAAGCAAAGCAGCTCAGGACAAAAGGACGAAAAAGTGAAAACCGTTGTTGAAGGAATATCATTTGGACAATCAGTTGGACTTAAAGATGATCTTGACGTTGATGATAATGACGTAGGAGAAAAGAAAAGATTAGCATTCTTAGATTTGATGATTGAAGCTTCCCAAAATGGAGTTGTCATTAACAAAGAAGAAATTAAAGAACAAGTAGATACTATTATGTTTGAAGGTCATGACACAACGGCTGCTGGAAGTAGCTTTTTCCTAACTCAAATGGCTGCCCATCCAGAAATTCAAGAACGAGTCATTCAAGAATTAGATGAAATCTTTGGCGACTCTGATCGACCAGCTACTTTTGCGGATACTTTAGAAATGAAATATTTAGAAAGATGCCTCTTAGAAACCCTTAGATTGTATCCACCTGTACCAATTATCGCTCGTCAACTTAAACAAGAAGTGAAATTAGGTTCGTTAAATATTTAATGAGTTGTTTACATTTAATAACTGTAACATTTTAGCTTCAAATCATATTCTTCCTGCTGGATGTACAGTTATTATCGCAACATTTAAGGTTCATCGTCTTCCTGAAATATATCCAAATGCCGAGAAATTTGATCCCGACAATTTCCTTCCTGAACGTACCGCTAACCGACACTACTATTCATTTATTCCATTCAGCGCTGGTCCTCGCAGTTGTGTTGGTATGTAATTTATAACTACGAATGACATATCTGTTGCTATATTTTATGTTTTTCAGGTCGCAAGTACGCAATGCTTAAACTTAAAATACTTCTGTCCACTATTTTCAGGAACTACAGAGTTAAATCTCAAAAAGGTGAAATTGACTACCAACTACAAGCTGATATAATTTTGAAACGCGCTGATGGCTTCCATGTTAACTTGGAACCTAGAAAAGCAGCCGTTAAAACTTGTTAGTGGCTTAGTATTATTAACCAATAATATTTACGTGTATAAATGACATATTATTTTATTTAAATATTTTATTTGGCTATTCTGGTTGGCCCACTGCGAATTTGGTCTACATTTTAGTATAATTAATATTTCTGTATAAAAATACTGATTTAATAAATAGATTCAATGTATTCAATTATCTTATTTTATTGCAATTCTTATGACTACGTCCTTATCACAGGTAAAATACCGTAGCGCAATATTGTGCTCGCTACAAAAAACTATGTAATGCGCATAAAAGTTATATGTATAAAGAAAAAATAGCTTGGGAAAGCCTTTAAAACTAAAATAACTTTTAGAACATAAATAAAGCTACAAAGTTAGTGAAAGCTTTAATCAAAGCGCCTAAATAAATAAAGGACAGTAAGAGCGCTATTGGGTAAATAATTATTTTAACAAGTTTTGTATTTAAATCACCTAACACTCAACTGGGTGAGCATCTATTAATAAATACAAAACAGCATTATGTATATATTCTTTGATATAATTAACAGCAATGCATAACTACAGTGTAGTGACTCTAAGAGGAATAAATTCAATAACTTGAAATTGAAAACGTTTTCGCAAAAACGGTTCAAGGGGTGTACTGATTTCTGAGAGGAACAAATTTTTTATGATGTCATCAATAATTTTTTTTATTGGAATGCCCTGTATATTTTTCAAATATTGAATACAGATTTTCATTTCGAGTAGCAAAAAGTTCTGGAAGAAAAACGAAATTTTTAAAATAACTTTTAATGTAAAAGATGCTCAAAATGTGCACTATTTACATGCTGACATAGTCCAAGCCTACGGTAAAATTCATTTTTAGTATTTTGTAAAATCTTTGGAGACATTTGTCGGATTTTTGCCTAGTACGTTCTTTGAGTTCGTCTAGGTTTTCTAATTTCTTCACATAAATTTTGGTGTTCAGGTGTCCCAGTAAGAAAAAGTCAAGTGGGATAGGATCGGGACATTGTGCCGATCACTCAAATACATCTCTTCTGCCAATCCATCTATTTGAAAAAATTTTGTCCAAATACTGACGCACGCCATGAGCATAATGTGGTGCATTCATATACTTTCATCTGGCAATTATAGTTCTAAAGAATTCGAATAAAAGGCACATAAGTCCGGAATTTGTTCATGTGCAAGAAAGTCCTGATATCTTTTTCCAGTAAAATTACCATCGAAGTACTTAATTGCCAATTATGCCAACCCAAAGATTAGTTTTCAATGCGTATTGAGTATAAGTTTCCCTCATCCAGTGGGGTTAACGTCAGACCAGTAGCGACAATCCTGTTTATTAATATGACCATTTAGAGTGAATGTAGCCTCATTAGAAAAAAGTATCCATTCCGGAGATGTTTGGTTTCCATCAATAACATGCATGATTAATTCACGAAACTGAACTGTGCGATTTGTATCATCTTCAAGTAACTCTTGGACTGCTTGCATTTTGTGAGGTCATTTGTTTGCACACTTCAATATTTTCAGCACAGATTTGTGACAAATAAAATTGTCACTAGCAACTTTCCTGGCTGCAGTAACGGAATTTTCGTCAAACGCCAATATTAGACCTAATTTAGTGTTTTCTTCGATTTTAGTAGGGATTTCTCTATGAACATCTCTAGTATGCCCAAGTTCTCGGAATCCCTTTTCAATTTTGCTAATCGTACCTTAATTAATAGGTGGTAAATCTAGGCACTTCTGCCTAAATAAATCGACAACCTCCATTTAAGTTCTACTTTTATCTTCATAACCAATCATCATTAATATTTCAATTTTGTGGGACTTTGATAAGTAAGGCATCGCCTCAAAAGTTTCAAACTAAGTAGTAACAGGTTCAACCTCAGTCTGACAGGGACAACACAACAGTGTTGTCTAAATAAATGTTCCAACCCGCTAAAATAATTGCCCATAGCCGCCTTTTAGTCGGAAAGGTCATATTCGGAAACTATTAGTCATAGAAGTATGAGTGATATACCGTTTTATTAGCAATGAAAATCTGTATTCAATATTTAGAAAATATATAGTGCATTCCATTTAAAAATGATCGATAACGTCACAACTTGAGAAATGATGTTACAAAAATTTTGTTACGCTCAGAAAAAGTTTTACTATTTCAATCAGTACACCATTTGAACAGTTTTTGAGAAAATGTTTTCAATGTCAAGTTATTGAATTTATTTCAGTCAAAGTCATCACACTATATATAATAAAGCTAAAACCATGCAATCGTTCAAAGGACTGTAAGATGTAAACACGCGAGAAGGCCGGGCGATGTTGACAAAGACCTTGAAGGTAAAAATAAGATTACCACAATGTGGGCGTGCCAACAGAAGTTCTTAAATCTCTAAACAACTCTTTAAATAGCTTTCGAAAGACTGCAATCTAGCCTAAATGGAAAACAAAACGATCAGAAGAATATTAAATAACTGAATCAACAAGATGGTATAATACCAAATAAAGAAAAATAAAACAGCTAAGGTAAATAAAATACAATAAATAAATAGCCGACTCTAGTACAGAGCAAAAGGAATGTGGGTTTGTAAAATTTTAGATCGAAAAAAGATTGCAAAAATGTCTTCTTTTCGAGTAAGAAGTAAAATCGAAGGTCACGTGTCAATGTAATGTTTGGCGCTTTAATCTCGACTGGGGGTTGGATACTTCCAGGTTCGATTAAATTCTAGTGCGCATGACAAAGTGACCGTAGTAATTAAAGTCACTATGACAACAGGAATTTCCGTATTCGAAGTCTCAGTCATAAAAGTAGAAATTAAATTGATAAAAAATGTCAAATACCAAACTCTTGCTTTCCGATAGGCTAATTGAACGACGCAGCCACGACGTCGCAATCCTAGGCGCGCAGGCGGACTGATGTCAGAGAAAACACTAACAAAAATAAGTCACTAATGCTAGCAAGAAAATTAGGCAGGTCTAACATCCCGTTAGACCAATGTCAGCAAGCGATATTAAAGTTTAGTTTTATAATATTCGTTACATATAAATGTAAATACCACATAATGTAAATAGATAGCTAGACAAACCCATCAAATGGCCAAGAAGCAGTGAGCTTATTATAACATGCGATCGTTTAAATTTCCAATCAGCGTAGGCTATCACCTTTTGATGAAAATAGATTTCTGAATGGTCATAGGCTACTATAATTGAAAATTTAAACGATCGTATTTTGTAATTTCTCAAATAAAACCATCAAAATCAGTACTGCTATATCAAATATGGTTTTCCAAGGTTTTGCAAGCAGCTTATTTCAGCCAAAGACAACGAGTGTTGAGATCTTGTGATGCTTTTGTTTTGTACAGGGTGAGGTGAAACGGATTAAGTAGTTTGGAGTGGGACTACTCGGGCAGGTTTAGATGGTCTCGTCGTGCTTGGATGTGGATTCTATTTGAATCGGCATTATGATTTGGACTGGAGAACATTGAGACTTTGAAAACAATCATTCTATGGTTGCGGTGCAAAGAGCTTTTCGCCGACGGTTCAACATTCACGTAACAACGCCGTTCCTAATGCGAATACAATTCATTCATGGGTTAGGTGGTTAGAAGAAACTGGTAGCACGCTGAGAAGAAAAACACATGAACGACGCAGATCAATAAGAACATCGAAAAATATGAAGTTGGTTAGGGTAGCAATTGAGTGGTTGCCACGTCATCTTACTAGGAAGCACGCTGTTGCTTCAGTATTTGGAGGATTTTTAAGTTAGACATGAAATTTCATCCCTACAAAATAATGAGGGCTCAGTAATTAAGTGAAGCAGATTACGTTGTCACAAGACGAAATCGCAATAACGCATGTGGCAGAAACACCAGTGTTTTAGCGACGGCCGGCAAAGCTACAGTGGAGCGAGGCGTGGTTCTCCTAT
>JAHWXV010693723.1:0-12464 GCA_024586415.1 Phrixothrix hirtus | reverse complement strand
TGTTAGCCGTCATACGTTTCAATCCGCATATGTTGATAAAAGTTTGAACTTCAACTTTTTACGATAACTGAAAAGCATGTTACCAATTGATGTCCTTTACGTATTAAAAATAACGTAATGCTAAATTATTTACTTTTGCGAATGAAAAATTCATTAGTTCAATTATAATATATTGCACAGTATAGGAAGTTACCGTAATTATAAAATTTCGCTTCGAATGAGATCGTTCAAGTAATCTTTTTCGCTACCTTTTATGTTTATATTTTCTTTGATAAAAATTAAATCAAAGTTAAAGCAATTGATTAATGTAGTTTGTGAATCAAAATAAATTGTTTTACTCAAGCGTTACTTGCGCACAGTTGTATTTGAGTTTGCTCGCACAAATTATAAAATAGAATTTATCGCAAAATTGTCTAGATTTTCAGTAAGTTATATATACGAGATGTGACGTTAAAACTTCATTTGCAAACGAAACTTTCAACGACGAATGGTTTAGTTATAGTATTTGCAACAAATATTTGAGCCGTTTAGTAAAAGTAAAAGGTACATAACTTATTTAAGCTATTTATTTTAAATTAGTTTTACTATTTCACTTCATTATGTTTAGCTACGATATATGATTTTTGAAGTTTGTATTTTATGGCACCGGTCAAGTTGAAATGTTAGAATATCAATAACAAATAACAACGATTTCTTCTTCTCTAACGTATTTGATGTATTAGTGTTGTTCATTGTAATTTTGACTACGAATTTGTTTTGTAAAATTAATTTTTGCTTTGATAAGCGATAACGGAGAGAAATAGTTTGTTTTGTTTTCGACTATTCTAGATTATTTTATTTTGGGAATCTTAATCGTAGCATAAATTTCTTATCACTTATAAATATCGGGTGGCCTAGATCCCGTTAATGCAAAAGTCAATAACCCAGTTTGTCATTTTGGTGTCACCAAAGGGATAAAAATTTAAACGTAGATAAGCAATCTTTGTTACTTCTGTTTATTGATATTAATTGCCGAACCCGCTCGCGGTAATAAACGAATGATTTGTTTAACTTCAGTTGTATTTCCTTCCTTGTTCCAAGAACCTAGATTTCTTTAGGTTAGGGTAGCACCAGAACCCAGAACTCGTTGTACGTCTTGTTGTGTGAGGTGTACGTACGAGCTAAGAAGGTACGTACGACTGGTACTCTTGCTGCTATATGATTTCTTTCCATTACTACAGGTGCCATCTGTGAATTGTGGACGAGAGCTAAAACCAGCGTAGAAAAGCCGCCCCCGCTCCTCTCCTATTAATTTCTACTGCTATAAGCCGCGGTAAGTTTCATTTTTCTATTGCAACACGAACAACCGAATGGTTGTTGTGAGTTCCTACGTGGTACATGTTTCAATCTTATTTAGTACCATAAAAACATTAAAACTATTAAAATAAATTTAAAGTATAAAATGTTTATTAAAGCTACTACCAATCATGCCAATCCCTTAGGGGGAGGCAAAACCCAATACCCAACCTCCACCTTCTCAATCACTGCATGAACCCATGGATCAAGCCCCTCTCATTATCGCTACCATCACCCTTCACCACAACTCCCAGTACTATACATTCACATAAATGGTTATCCAAAAAGCGCGTTAGAGATTTACAGGGATATAAAACAAAAAGTTGGTATGCCATCACTGTAAATTATGTTCATTTAAAAGATAATACCCTGTCGTTAATATTTAAAAATAATGTCACTTTAATGTTCACCGTGGCACACTGTATGAAAATCATTCCAGCATACCAGTTTCTGACAACTGTTTCACATACTTTAAGCGTGGTATTGTTGATAGCATGGATAGATAATGTCGGCTTTTATGACTTCAGTCGATTTTGGTTTATCAACCTAGACTCGAGACGTAGTGTGCCTCCACCAATAATATTTCAGAGGCATCATATTGCATGATCTAGGTGATCATCGGAAGGCTCCATTTCGTGAAATAATAAATTGTGTGTTTTTTTGGATATGTGGCACATTGCATCATGCTATTGGAACCGCACCCCGTTCGTGCCCATACCATACGTTTGAGTAAAGAAGTCACCAGTAGGCATGACTCTGAAACGATTTCCACTATCAGTTGCACGTGTTCCATTTTCAGCTTCATAAAAAGATAAGATCCAAAAACTTCTATTGCATTAAATGAGCGCTGAACAGTCAGACAATTTTATTGTTCGCATCACCGTTTAACTATGAATGTGGTTGATTGCTAAAACAAATGTTTTGGTGCAAACCTTCATATCCTAGCAATTTTTTTAAAACCCAATTACTTTTAACTGTCTGTTGCACTTTATATAAGTTACGTTACGTGATAAGTACTGTGAATGCGGTCATTATTTTTCGAGCGATTCTGAGATTATACGATATTTAACGGTTTCTGAGTGTGTAATCCGTTCAAGTTGTCAAACATTAAACTATATCTATCTGAATTTTCTTCTTATATTGTTTCATGGACTTTTCACTTTATGTACTAGATATCCTAACATGTAATTTTTTCAAATAAAGAGAAACAGAAATCCAAGGGTGTTAAATCATAAGATCGCGGTGGAAAGTTGTTCTTTCTTTGTAGTACATCGTTGAAAAATTTTTGAACACAATTTACTGATTCTTGAAAAACATGCAATCTGGTAGGATTTTGTTGAATGAAGCCACTTTAGCGTTCGTTATACCGTTCAATCATATACTATTGTGACTTATTCTTTCTATAAAAGGCATGGCTTTAATTTTCATTTTGAATCGCTAATAATTCTTTGTATCCACCTTGCCTTTAGTTGGATATGATGGAATTATCTAAAACAATACTTGTTATCAAGACTGTATATCTTCATGTTAGAGAATTAATATCTTCATCTAGTTGCAGCTAGGTTTTACTAATGGAGAATGTTAAGTTTAACACTTCGTCATCCACATCTACGTTAGAATATCGGCAGTCTTTTATTAAATTTAGCGGTAGCGCTCTTGATACGTTTTCAATCTAAAGGACTTTTTTTGAAGGTGCTATCGGAGATTTTTATGAACGGTAGTATGATTTAAATTTAACTACTGCGAGTGTGTTCTGATTAAAGTGGTAGGTTTATCTTGAACTGCATTTCTGGTACAATTTGTAGCATTGCAGTTATTATCAATGGGCCTCATGCCCTTGAATTCATACTTGACGTTTTCAGCACTTCGCAGACATTCTACTAACCGTAATATCGATGGAATTTAACCAAATAAAAACGTTACCTGAATTTTTCTACTCAGATGTGGGCATCATAGTACCGTGCGCTATTTTTTAGCCCTTGTCAATTTTGAAAATAACGTCCAACAATAAAGGCCTTTGTTCGTTTATAACCGTTGCTAGATTATAATAATATTACATTTTTATCATATTTGGTTTTTTTACAATAATTAATACCCACATTTATTTTTCTACAGTTACCCTATATGTAGTCCATTCTATTTTGCTTTGGTGTAATCTTAAAGTATTTTAATTCATTTGAATTTTAATTTATAAAATTTAGTATTAGGTTCTTAATTGATTTTATGTTTTAATTTTAAGATACAAATATGGTGTAAGCGATATTTAGTTGCATTTTTGTTGAATATAATACTTTGCCTTCGGATATTACCCAAATTTCAAGAAGTAGCTCTTTTAGATATATAACTTGTTGTGTTTCTATTGCATTGATGCAGTAACCATTTTTAGATAATTAATGTAAATAAAAGTTTTGAAAAGAAATTACGCAAATTATTCGTTGCTAAATTTTTGAATAAATGTTTTTGGTTTGTACATACTATTTTATAATTTTATTTCGTAAAGTTACATTTTGAGAGCATGTGTGAGGACACATGTGCGATAGAAGACGGCCGTGAGGTGCGATCGGGGCTTTTTGGCAGAGACTCCAGACGAAAGCGGTCTTCCTATTTTGTTAAAAAGTTGAATTGCTAGTTATATTGCAATTACTTATTTTTCTTGTGCGAATAAGTACCGAATTTAGTTGCAAATGTGCGACTATCTAGTTTAATCCTAGATCATCACATATTTTTTTTGGTGCACATCGCCCGAAAATGATACTGCTTTTGTTTAAGGCAGTAGCCGATTAAATTTAATTGTTATTAAACATATTTTTTGGAAGATGCTAGCTTTTGGAATAATTTAGTATTACATTTTCTTTGGTTCGCAAATGGTAAATTTTCTAGTTATATGCACTGTAAATTTAGTAACGATTATTTGGATATTTTCGTCAATTTTAAATGATAAATTCTGTAGAGCGGACAATTCAATTCAGGTATGGCGATAATTTTATCTACGGTGAGGAAATCTGCATTTCTGCCAGTTTTTCATGCCATGAGGTACCTAGAATGTCTTCAGAGTACCAATTTTGTTCTGCATGCTAATACCTACGTTAGTGCTGCAAGACATGCCAAAGTCTTCATCCCGTAAATGAATCCTACCTTCGATAAATTCAAATTACCTATAAATGAAGTTTTACAGTTATAAAGCGTATAAATGTATTTGTGCATAATAATTTTGTTTTAGATAAATAACTAATCCTTATACCCGGTTTCTTTTGTACAAAAGAAAGAGGAATACATCTAAAAACGTTTTGTAAGTATTTTATGACTATTTATTTATGTGCAACGTACGATTACTAAAGCTAAATATTTATTGTTGATTTCATAAATTGAAATTTCATATTGATATTTAATTGATTAATTTTTTAATCTTTATCTTATGTCCATGATGGGATCATATAAGAATCAGTATGTTATATCAAAATTGTCAAATTGTCAAAATTTATTTATTCCTTTATAAAACTTATTTCTTCCAAGGTTATTCTTTTTAATTTAATCTATTTAGAATATTACCTGGTCACAAATTTTCAGATAATCGGTTTTCCACGCCAAACTGATGAGGATTTATCTATTTAAACGAGGTGTTGGCGCTCAACCTTTATCAATCCTACTCATCAACCCCGAATTCTCACCTCATCGCCAAATCTAGCAAAATTACTTGGGTTCTCCAGGAAATAACAACCTTTCCTAGTAGTCTGCACTTTTTGTGTAATAAACTATTTCGTTTAAAATAAGAATGGCTTTATAAACCCAAAATTTATTAAAGTTGAAAGCGGATTCAGTAATTCGCAAAATGTGGAACCGAGCAATTAGTCCTTGAAAGAGGACACCGCAAACTGGAAGTATGCTGGTCGTTGTCTCCCACGCCTACAGACGCGTTAGTTCTTAATCAATTCTGCACAAAAGTAGTTCCATGTTGCACGAAATGTAATGAAGCAATTTTCTGCCGTCCTTAGTCAATTTTAAGACTGTGAAAATAAATCATCAGTGATGATGATTTATTTGATATTGTAGATTCAGTGTTGAGTTATGGTACCCTAAAACGTAAGGGATTTAAGATCATCAGCGTTAACTTTTCCATTGTCTGTGTCAAAATAGATCGTTGGAGGCTCTCGCCAATAAGATGTTCACTAGCTATGATAATTATTTCGCCAAATTCGCAGATAGCTAGAATTACTATTATTCACCTTTTTATCGCTTGTTTTATTGTACCCTTTAACCCACCTGCAACGCTGTTAATGTAAATTCAATTTGAGCATTTAAATCTTTGTTGCGAAAACGCACCTGGAGTAACTAAGAATCTTTGAGTATATTTTGTAAAGTGCATAAATTAGTTTTACATAGTAAAACTCAAGAACCTAGTCCAAAAAATAAATTTCTTCATTAATCAAGTTTTATAGTAAATACCAATACTTCGGTCTCCACAACAGCGAAACGTCAAATAAATCGCATGTCATATTTATTTGTACTGTGTTAACTATTTTTCATTAAACCTTTTTTCTGAATTAACCATCTAAATAATTAACACGACAGAAGTAAATTTGACAGACACCAAATTCGTACGACGCTTCATTGTTTAACCGGTATAATAAATTAGGTATTTAAACATGCGAAATTGATGATATTAAAATTATTTATTTTGTCAACAATTACTTTACTTGAAAATGTATAATTACTTAAAAAATATACGGCTAGCGTAATGAACCTACGCCATAGCCGCAAGTTTACGTTGTATGTATTTAGTTTAGTAAATTTTAGGGTAAGGTGGATGCTTATTTATGGCGTAGCTACATTAATTATATTTATTTAAATTAGTTAAAACCGTTTCCTTAAGTTTAAAAAAACATCCTGTATATATTCCATTTAATTATTATTTTCATTATTACCGAGCTTTCAGGAAACATTTATTTATTTATTCATTTACTTACTTTCAATTACCGTTGTATTAATTAATAATAGGATTAGGAATATTTTAAAGTTTCCTGTATGGACTATTAGTCTAATAGTTCAAGATTCTTGACTTAAGACAACAAAATATTATCAGTGTAGGTCAAGGGGTTTAACCTCTGTATATAAATAATACGATTGACCAGGACAGATAAGATAAATCTACGGTAGTTTTGCTATTAATGGAAATTGTTACATTATTTAAATTATGTTAATTACTTTGTGTTAGTTAAAATGTAACTTATTTTATTAGGAATTAGTTCGTATATATAACCGCTATATTATGCAAAACTTTTATTTTTGTTAATTCAAGTAATTAAGCCTGTACAAATATTTTTGTTAATTATTAATAATCAGAAGCAGTCCCATAAATGGTTGCTGCCACTGCTTCTAGCGCATTAAAACGCGCATCTGATGTTATATTAATTAATTGTGGAATATGTTAATTAAGCAAATTACGCTACAAGAAAGCTGTTTCTCCTTAAGCATGCTGATAACAATTTCATATAAAAGCTTGCGATGTTTATACCGCCTTTGATGGTAGAACATCTCGCCCGAGAGTTCAAATAATTCAAACCAGAATTATAAAATTAATATAAAATTATCCCGCTAAACCGAAATATATTTTTGTTACATTTCATAACTCCAAATTAATTTCAGATTAACCGTACATTTAAATGCAGGCCGCGCCATTTCAAACTTAAAAGCAACGGAACGCTCTGTAAGCGATGCACCGCATTTAGCTGAAACAAATCAGAAAGTGTGCTTACTTGCATTTCTAATTTTTGAATTCAATTAATGAACAAAAATACAATTTTCGTTTAGTCAAGAATTATTCATAATATTACTCACCGAGGTGTAGAATACACTTTGGATCCCATCCCCCCTACAGCTGTGAAAAGGTCACCCACCGGAAAAACTGCTTCTGTCACGTACTGACAGAAACCCTTAGGTAGATGTTGGAACATGCTCCGATAATTAATCCTAGGACAATTATAAATAATTTGACACTAAAGGATAATTACCCAAACCAAATTTCAGTCGCGAAAATAACAACATTAAAACGCCATATTATCCGATAACCGCTGTAAACGCCATTTTGTAAATTAGAGGGGTGACTCAATTACATCGATTGTTAATAATAGCATAAAATAGTGCATTTTCACGATATCTACGTTCAGTTGTTCAAAGAGAAACGGCCGACATCTATCTTAATCTAATAATTTAGTTAAGTTAAAAATTTTTTGGTGAGAAGCCTTAGAATTGTTCATATTACAGTTTGATGGCCTTTCAGTTGTGCTGATTCCATTTTTAAAATTCGTGCAATTTTTAGGAGGAATCTTCTTCTTTATATTATTTATATTGCTTTATTATGTTTAATAAATTACTTTTCTCTTACAAAGCCTTATTTCTGAATATAATTATACAAGCAATTTATAAATGATTTGATTATAAAGGTAATATAATCGCTGTACAAGCAAATAGTTGCAAATGCAAGGATAAACAAATATCAAAGTGAAATACAGTTCAAAATAACATGCATGAAGATTATCCTGCATTTAAATTAATTGCAAAAAGTACAAATTAAAATAGTGTACATTTCCAGTGCTACATAGTTTAAATATAAGTAAAAGTAACATTTTAGAAAGGTGTAGAACTAGCCCTGAAAGAAATAATAAAGTGCACAGAATTTACATGCTACAACTAAATTCAAATCAAAAGTGTTAATTTGAGCTAATTACAACAAGAGACATGACACAAATTTATGTACAAAGTGTACGAAATTAAACTTAGTTAGCAACCTTATACCGGTATAGTTTATAAGCTTCGATTTACACTGGGAAGCAACCTTGTAAATAATTTTATCTTCCACACAATTGAAGTAAGTTTTAGATAGATTCCGCAGAATTCAACGATTGCAGTCCTGGCTCAAACTCCGACTTAAGAGCTAAATCCGAGGTATTTGTAACACTGGCCAGGCCTCCCTGCTATAGATTTAATGCTTAAACCCCAGCACGTTACACTAGTAGTCATCTTTAAGTTTTCACCAAGACCAGAACCTAGTAATCTTTTTGTTCATCATTCTAATAGTTTTTGATCAAGATTTTAGATATAGTTAGTGAATTAAAATTTCTTCGATTTAATTCAATCTAACCTCAGTTTAAGCTTCTTACTCAGCAGTTAGCAGATTCCAGTGATAGATGGTCACCTATTATTAATCATTTTCCAGGTGTGGTGATAAGTTATAAAGCATGGGCATTTCAAAGTCAAGGGAAAGTATATTTGTTCCCTTAGTTAGGAAAGACGTTAACCAAAATTTTACATATTATTTTCATATTTGATCGGTGCTTCATCATGGCTATCAATTTATAAAATGTATATTTGTGTCTTCAAAAATTATGATTTCAAAATTGAAATTCGAAAACTAGGATGTAAGCAATTTAGCCTGATATTGTGTTGGTTTTGGAATAATGGTGTTGCGAAGCTATTTAATAATAAACTATGTAATTCGAATTTAAACCCTGTTGATAATAAATTAAACTGATTTCAATTCGATTTAAGTTTTGTGTTAAACTTCAAAAACACTTGCAACGGCTAAGTGCGGTTGAATACAATAAAATGAAGTATAACCCTCTCAGTTTGGTTCAACTCGAAAATTATAAGAGACACGTTTCATCCAATTGTCTCAATCTTCTTCAAATATTAGATAAGTAACCTGTTATGGCTGTGGTGTTACGCTGAGCTTGACTTTCTTCATGCTTATAGACCTTAGTTACTATAAAATAGTTAAAATACTAAGTACTAACTCATATAAACTTGGAAATTACTTTATTTATCTTAAAAAGAAAGCATTAAAAACGAAAAGTGCGTAAGAATTTATTTTTAAAAAATATTAATTAATAATTGCAACACTTCACTAGTGTTCTATTTAATTAAGCTAATTTATACAAATTTTATTTTATATAAATTAATTATGCATTATAAGTTATATAAATTAAAATCAACTCCAATACTATTGTAGGTCACCAGTATTTTAATCCGAGATGTTGTTACGTGAATCGCATTTGGGTTTATTCGCTACAGGATAACGTGCTAAAAGTTTTATGGTGACGTGGTTTATCAATACAACAATTACATAGGTAACAAAATATAAGATTTATTATTATACAAATTTAGCTAACAAGCGAATTGTACAAAGAAATCTAGATAGAACTTTATTTAGTTAAGGACGTTCTGAATTTTATAGGTACAGCAGATACGCATTAATCCGTGAAACATTTAATATAAGTGTGAAGTTTCTACCTGGTCAGTGGAGATGAGCATTAATTTTATTAGCTTACACAAATAAAAAAGCGGCTTGTTTTAGTTCTTTCATTTTAGAAAATAATCCCGAGAAATTTGCTAAACAAATTAAAATGCACTGTCAATAATTTATTCGCGAGTTGAATTAAAACAATTACACCCTTCATTATATTTAGATTAAGTAACGCAGGATTTGAACACTGAGTAGCTTTTATTTGTGAGGACGCTTGAGTTGAACTAACTTAAATCTTTTACTGTGCTAAATCTTACAACTAGGCAGTGAAACTGCAAAAGGTTCGGACGATTTGCGTCTTGAATATGTTTTTTTTAAATTAATAAATTCCATTAAACTAGGTGCTTGAATATGTTCAAGAAAACTGGCGTGTTACTCAGTTATCTCAGAAAACTGTATAGATTATATTTAAACTTGATTGCTTTAGCACTTGGTTGACCTACATTAATGTATTTAAACTTCGATTCATATTTTTAATAAATATTTGACTATTGCATTTTAATATAAATCTAAAGTCAAATATTTATACCATAAATAAAGCTGATTGCATCATAAATTAATCATTTCAGGGTATCACATTAATTATTGTAGATAATTTTTAGTCTGTAAATATTTAAATCTTTGGAAATTATTGTTAAACTTTATGTTTTTGTGCTTCTCTTCAAATATAACAGTATATGGAGCTAAATGGGAAGAATACGTTCAATATTACACAAACTGTCTACATTTCAACTCGAGGTTGTTTCATATTGGTAAAAACACTTTGAATATCTTCTCAAGTTTTCTTTTATACTGCTGACCTGTCTACACCTACTGACATGATTACACTAACAATAAGTCCTTTTTCCTTACAACATTAAAAAAACGTAATACAATAAATCAGGCACGATATCAAAGTTAGGTATTTCTGCACCAATTTTTATTCAACTTTGATATATTTATTAGTTTTGTAAATTAACGGACAAATTTATAAAAAAATTAAATTTGAACTAAGCACGGTACCATCGCAAACTGTAATATATTCAAAAATTATTTGCACGTATGTAATATTATATTATAAGACCTTCCATTTAGTTTTTGTAATTTTTATAATAGCGGTTAGAACCTAAACTTAATATTTTCAATAGATTAAATCTTCATAACGAAATTTGAATATTTTATGTGAAATATGCACGTTATTTAAAAGCATGTCGAAGAAAATTCATTTCTAAGATAAATATTAAGTAAAACTTATTGCAACATTTTTCGGATATATATAAAATATTTCAAATAGCTTAATACCGATGAAAAGTATACATTAAAACATGTAATGCTTTTAAATGGTTTGCACGCTCCTTTCATAAATTCTAGCGTAGGGTCCCTTTTGTAATAATGAATTCAACATATACATAAATTAAATTTTAGTCTTTTATTAAAAATTATCTCTAAGCTGTTTTTTCTTTATACACATACGTACATATATAATTTAGATAAGTATTAAGATGTGCCAATCAACTGAATTTGCGTCAGAAATTGGCAATGAAAACGTAAAATAATAAATTTTGCTGCCTTGTTTAAAAAAATATTTGGAAGTAAGGTATGTAATTCAACTTTCCTAAATGAAAATAGCTCCTCAAGTATTGTTATACCGTTCCATTCTAACCTATTAAAATACACTATAAATTGATTCTTTGATAGAAACATTCACTTGTAGAAAATTTTGCACCAGGGCTCAACTATGATATTATACGTACAAAAACTTATATTACAGATTATTAATCGTTTTTGTTTCAATGTCAATAGTAAATAAAACTTTATGTTCGTATTAATCTACAATCTTCGGTTTATCTAATTTCAATTCGTTGTCGTTGAAAATAAGCATATATAGTGAATTAAAAGGAACCAAATAATTCCATGAATAATATTAAAAACAATTTCAGTGTTCAATATACGCTTATGGCAATATTAGACTATAAAAATTATTCTTATATATTAAGAAATATGTCATTCTGTAATTAAACATCGACTATGCCAAATTAATTTTTTTAAATGTCAATCCCCTGCACTACTTTTTAGTACTCAAAACACATGGTATCAGCTAAAATAGTTTTAGGCAATTTCAAGTTAATTAAAACCAGAATAAACGTTTGATTTAATCGAAATAGAATTTAATTAACACTCATGCATTGTAGCTCATAAATTTCATTCATCAATTAATATCAAATATCGATTGAAATTAGGAAGTACTTTAGAAATTCAGTTTTTAACTAAATATTATGATAAATGGCTAGATGTATATTTACATAGTGTAGAAATCAACATTTAGTACAAGTTCATACAACTTAATAAGTTTGACTACAAACTGAATATGTATTGATTTAGAATTCTTTGATAATTTGAAATCCGTACACCGCTGTGCTATATTTGGAAGAACAAAATAAACAGAATGTAAAAAGGAGTTCCAACTTGCCCAGCCAAGCCGCTCGCAGCTGTAGAATAGACGCACCTCCAGGAAATTTACGAAAATACCTTGTATAAGACTGGCAAGAACAGCCTAAATACTGATATTGTAAGTGCTACCAAGCTTAAAAAAGCCCCGGAAAATATGCGAACTAAAAATAATAACAAACGGCAGCAACCAATTATATCGCTGTATTTAAAAATGTACATTCTGCGCCAAATCTCATTCTAGTGCCGTTTGACACTTTGTGTGTGCATTAAAACTGTCTTATTTTATATTTTTTCTTGCAATTTACGATCTATTTAAACCAAATAGTCTATTTCAAGACGCCAGTTTACCGTCGATAAATCGATTTTGGTAAGTAAATTAATATATACATACGTCATATTA